>JBANCV010000058.1:0-111046 GCA_037040105.1 Amiota albilabris
TTTACAGCTCCCATTGTGAGTACGAAGCTGTAGATGGGATCCAAGAATACCTTCACTCGTTAGAGTCTTTGGCGAATCGGTGAAACGTGAGAATTAACAGTAGCAAATCTGCCAACGTGTGCTTCGCCCTGAGAAGGAATTTCCCACCGCCTGTACATCGCTGCGGGGATTCCATCACCCAATCAACGAAGGTAATCAAAGGCTTACTTTCGGTCAGCACATCACGTTGGTGCGACATAGCTACCGAAACAAACTTAAAAAGCTACCCTGGCTGCTTAACGGGAGTAGCTCTCTCTCTCTCTCTCTCTCTCGAATAAGTATAGTCTCAAATTATAGCACCTGTATGGAGATACGGCATTTAAATATGGGGAATTGCTGCTAAATCCCACCGAACGAGAGTGCAAGTCTTGGAGAATAAGCCATTGCGCATAATGACTGGATGTCTTTGGTACATAAGGTACTCAACATTATTTAGAGATATGAACTTGGCGGTGGTAGAAGACCAGATTGCCTTTCACACAAGCCGATACAATGACCGTCTGTTGGCTCACAATAACTGCTGTCCACTGACTGATGCAAATCCAACGCATTAGGCGTACTTCCCGGCCTCCCTAGGTAATGAGCAACTAAAATTTTATTGATTTAATATTATTTCTTCATAAATGAAATGTAAAAACAAAATGAATATTTCATTACGCGGAAGCAAAGCGCATTACAGGATAGCCCTGTTTGGCACTTAATAAATAGAAATACAAAAAAAATTATGAAGAGAATTATACATGACATGAAACTTCAGCAGACATCAATTAGATAAAGGTAAACGAAAGGGGAGGTAAAGTGTATGCTCTCTACGTAGCCTTCTGGTTTGAAGGCTGATGTCAAGCACACCAAAAACAAGTGAGTTCAGGTGATTCTCTAGCATGATCTCAAGTAACTTACTGTACCTACGAATTTCATCCTTCACCAGTGGCACCCGAAGGCCTCTGTGCAAGCAACATTGAATAATTTTTATGTTTGAGTAAGCTGCTGTACCCCACTATTGAATGCCGTATGTCCATATTGGTTTAATCATTGTCTTGTACAAAAGGATTTTATTACGCAAGCTGAGCTTGGATCCGTGACTTAAAGCCAGTTGAACTTACAACTTTTCAAAATGAGCTGCTTCTTCCTCCTTTTCCTCTTACTGTGCTCCTGCCAATTAAATCTTCTGTCCAGTGTTAGACCAAGGTACTTAGCATTGGGCTTAATTGATCGTATTCGCCGTTTAAGGGTGAAGGTCGTTATCGCGTCGTGGAGATCCACTACAGATGCTAGAAACGCAATCTGCGTAGGTTGCTATGAGCAAATGTTCACCACCATGAAGCGGAAGACCTGCCGATTTGAGAGTTTACAGAATAGGATCCAGTACACTACCCTGTGGAATTCCTGATTCGATGTGCATTATGCCAGAACTAGCATCACAATGTTGGACGTAGTCGTGTCTACTAGGTAAGACATCAGAAAGAGATAGTATGGCGTAGGCAGATTCTTTTTTAACGTGAAAAGTATCCCAGGGTGCTAGTCTTTATCAAATGCCTGCCTTATATCCAGAAAGACGGCTGAGAAGTACTTCTTCATTTCGAAGTTGTCGGTAATGCGCTGAACTACTCGGTGCCTTTGTTCTGGAGTCCCATGGCTAGATCTGAAACCAAACTGATGCTTTGGAATCAAGGAATCTTCGTCCAGCAGCGGCAAGAATTCACGCAAAAATAGTTTTTCGAGTATTTTGGAAAGTACTGCAAATAAGCTAATCGGATGGTACGATTCAGGCAAATGCTCCGCTTTTGTGAATATTTCTCGTGAGATTTTCGAAAGCATCCTCAATGTCTTCGCCTGTGTTGGTTCTCAAGCCAAGAGTGGTATTGAATAATTTTTGTTTACTTTTAAATTTATATTAAGAGTAAAAGCGATCAGAGCAGGAATCAGCACAAGGAGAAACAGACACATTGGTAGGATCAATGTGCAGTTAAGAAGCGTTCTTCCTTTCAAATCATACAAATAGAGCCCCACCTATGTGTTTAGCATTAAAATACAAGCAATTAATTTATTGCCAAGACCATTGAAAACTGCTGGTACATTGCTTAAACAAATGTGATAATGCTGCACCACCACGTGATCTGAACCAACCATTTCTAAACAGTGTTTTAAGAACAACTATTAAGGTTAGGTGAGATTATGTACACTATGAATGTCAGTATTTAACAGTAAAATTGGGTTGCGTATGAACTCAAGCCAAGAGACATCGAATGCGAACAAGTGCTCCAAAGGTAAAATCGGAAGAGTTTTTTGCATCGAATCATGTCGGAGGACGAAGAGTGCCCACTACGATGGCGATACATCAACTTCAATGGCCAAACCGAATATTTATGGCAAGAAGCTAATGCTGTGAATTTGTTGGTATCAGCTCGGCATGATCTACTTTGGGCTGCTCCCGCCTAACGAAACACGGGGAGCGTTACCGATAAAAGTAAATGCAATTGAGCCGAACAATGAAGCTCAAACGCCCTAAATATACTAAAAGACATGACAAAGTGATTTTTCAGCATGACCTTGTTCGGCCACATGATGCAAAAGTCGTCAAAGAAACTTTGGAGGCTCTTCAATGCCATATTCACAAGACATTTGTCCTTCCGACTACCAGTTGTTCCGATCGATGACTCACGGTCTAGCCGAGCAGCAGTTCACTTCATACGAAGATGCTAAAATTTGGGCTGATATTCTGATCGCCTTAAAAAACGAGGAATTGCTATTCAAGCTGTAAAGCCCCTCCCAACCCTTTGCTATCTGGCCATCCTGTCTTACCTCGACAAGAGAACTTCTTATGACGCATGTAAGGGTACTGTGTCGTACATAAAAGAAATTCGAGCTGGAGTGCCAGAAGGCAGTGATTTACGCCAAATTCTCTACACACTCTACACTTCTGACCTTCCCCCGCCAAGCTATTATAACATAATAAGAGCATATACCTACCCTGATGACATCTGGTATCACACTCCGATCCAGACGCTGATTCAACAATTTTGCAGAGCCAACTAAATATAATTGAGCCACGCCTTAAAAGCTGGAGCATTGCCGTTTATGCAGATAAATCCGTTCATGTAACTTTCACTCTTAGGCACACATCCTGTCTCCAGGTCCAGGTAAACGAGCTAAATGTACGAAGAATATAGAACGAAAAACAGTGTAAATGTTTTTTTTTATGCGCTCAAGGAGGTAAAAATCTGCCGAAGATACTTATGACCCGTGTCACCGACTAAAAAACCACTATCGCCTCAATTCCCGTTTAATTCGTACGGCACCATCAAAGCATTCCTTTGTTGGGAGGGATATTAAGCTGAATTAAACAGACGACAATGCTGCACCCCTCATTATGTTGACAATTTCTTCAGAAATGAATGCCCAGTCGTCCACAGATGTTTTCATACGCCTCACAATCTACTGCGAACTGCAAGAAGCTGCCATATAGTCAAGTATCTGATCTTAATATCCTCCATGACATACTCGCGCGAGATACTTGTCCTTGGCAGCCAAGGCTTCCAAATCAATAGGCAGTCTGCCTGCAAGTACACCTGCCGCATCATCTGCAACTGTTCGATATATTCTACATATCCTCAGGTTAGCAACCCTGGGAGCACTTCTTATACCACGAAGGTATGACTTGGTTTCCAGCACCACAGTCTAGATTGGAGCCGCGTAGAGCAGAATGGATTTATTCACCGAACCTAGTAGAATCCGAGATTTTTGTCTGGGACAGCCTAAGTTTGGAAGAATCGTAGCCAGTTTTTGTGTGATGGCAGCTGCTTTTTTGGCTCACTCGTTTAGGTGCACCTTAAAGTACAGTTGGTGGACCAAGAGTATACTCAGGTATTTGATGCAAGGCTTCGACATCAGAAGGCTTCGGCATCACATGGCTTCCAAATCTCACTGAGAGTGGTTCCACCTTCTTCCTGCCATCGGACATTCCAAAGAATTGATCCCAGTACCGAATCTTGAGGGACACCCCCAGTAATGTCAAATGTTCTAGTCCCTTCTTCCGTGTCGCAGACCAGGGTTCTCTCACTGAAGTAGAACACCACCATCCAGATTACATAACACAGTATGTCCAGGATGCTTAGCGCATTTATGATGCAGCTTCAGTCTGCAGAGTTTACGTTAAGCGTGACATTTAGGGCCTCCACTGCAATGTCGCAGATCCTCTGGATTGCTCCTACAGAACCCTTACTCGGCCTGAAGTCAAATTGCAGTTCTGACAGAACATTTGGTGATTCCATGTAACGCTGCTGTCTAGCGCAAATAATCCGTTCAAAGATCTTACCAGTAGTAATCAAGAGACACAGGGGTCTGTAAGAAGATGGCAGCTCTGGGGGCAGGTTTTCTTTCGGGATGAGAACCAGGCATTGATTCTTCCAGAACATGGGGAAAAGTCCTTCTCTCATGCATCTTGAGAAAACCTCTCATAAGAAGGGGATTTTCGCAACAATACCCTCTTAAGAATGGCATTGTTTACTTTCACCCTTCTCAAAGCCGTTTATAGCTCAAGAGTTGTAATAGTGGACGTAGACTGGACAGAATATTTTAGATACAAATGGTGTATTGCTGTATTTGAGAAGATCTCTCTAACTCACGATGGCACACGCGCAATTTTTCTTATACATATATTTTCTAACTCTAGCTATGGAAAATTTATTGGTGACACAGTTTTTACTCCGTTCTTCGGACAGCTGAACAGGGCGAGGATAGCCTGATATCGGTAGCAGGCGCTCATACGCTGAAGCCAATAAGTAAAAATACTGGTCTGGAAGTGGATCACGTGGGCTCGAGGACCTAAAATGGAGGCATCGGTTTCAACGAGTTCATCGAGAGACAATGAGCTGGCGCTTGCTCTATCTTGTCTACCTATGAGTGGTGAACCAAAATATTCTGTGCAGCCCACTATGGATCCTAAATCAGAGTCAACCGGAAACGGAAAGGGTGAGCTCCTTTGCAAGCAACGAGCTGGGTAGAAGTCCTCGGGAAAGTTTCTTATGACTGCGCGCTACACAGGCGTTGACGGGTAAGGAGCGGGTACTCAAGAAGAAACATGAGTATAATATGAGACGATTCGAGCGAAGGAATAACAACGTAGCAGATCCGTCGTTTTGTACACTGGTGACCTCTGGCCTGATGCGAAGCTGGAAGTAGTACCGACAGACCAAGTTCCATGATTATGAGTTCGGTCCCGCCTCCTTAAATCGTGGATAAGCCTCATCCAAGGTCAAAATCTTGAGCACAAAACTGACGATTGACTTCGTCAGAAGTCAAGCATGAAGCAAGGATAATAGTAAGGATCTGTGGCTCAGCTTTGGTCCAGAGTACAAGAGCCTAACCCTTCATAACTAGTTCCAGCTGAAGCTGGTGTTAGGCAATATAAAGACGTTTACAGCACCAAGGACTTCACGGTAGTGGTATGTGAGAGAAATAATGGAGGGAGCGTATATCTCACTTCTGCATAAATTCCCTACGAAGAAAAGGACCCTCATCTGAGCATATCAGAACCTTTGGTCAACATGCGAAGAATAAGAGCAATTATGCGATCCTGGGTTGCGATGGCCATTACGCCCTTTACATACGAGTACAAACTGACGAGGGGCAGAACTGTTTGATTACATTCTATTCACAAATCTTGTTATGTGTAACAGAATTAACAAGCCTACCTACTGCAATAGGAAGAGTTCCAAACATCCTTTCCTTGAACATCGATAAATGACATGTTTCTACAAAGTGTTCGTTTTCAGATCACTATAGGATATGCTACCAAATTAGAAAGGAAAACCAACTCGTTTGAGGAATTCAAAGAAATGAACTGGGAGACTTTCTCCAATATTGTTGACCACACTCTTTTAGAATTAAACTCGTTGGAGAGATCTTATCAGACTATTACAGATGTACTGGGAAATGCATTGCACAATACTTGCCTCAGTAAGTCACCAAGACCCAACCACAATATGTGCTAGATACCAGGGCTTGCTCAAAAAGCGAGCAGGCATTTCAATAAAGCAAAATACAGTAATTGGCAGGAAGACTGGGGCGCTTATTGTCTCATAGCGCATTTACAGTGAAGTTGCATCGATTCAATGTTGAATCGACCATTTAATGAGACAACAACCACAAGGAAAAATGTCAGTTTTTGTTGTGAAATGTAAATCGATTCTGGTAGATTCAATAATGGAATAAGTATTGAATCGTTTCAGGGCTGGCAAATTTAAGGCAGTGCTGGAAAATTTTCGGTCAATTCCAGTTAGAAACTGTCATTTTCGACAGGCCTCCTTTGTTTTTTTCTTCGAAGCTAAAACAAAAAACAGCTGTTCACGGCCCAAAATAATAAACAAAGAAAATAGGCCAATTTGAAATTGTACAATTTTTGCTGATATTTTAGTAAATACCTAGCAGGAATGAAAAAGAAATTGCAAGAACTATTTGTATATCCCTCAAATGGTTGCAAATCACTAAATAAATCACAAATCCTAAATTTTACGTTTGAATTTAGTCAACGTGTGCGCAACGTTCTAATTGATTGTATAGCCAAAACAAAAACAGCTGTTTCTGAATTTGCACCGATAGTGTAAGCCCAACGTCGATTCTTGTTGAATCTCTTCAGATTCAACTCAGTATAAATACACTACCAGTTTCAATAAACTCAAGAAGTCTAGCAAGAAGGCTAAAAGACACTCCTGAGCTGAGTTCTGCTGTGATATTGATAGCATCACGGAAGCTTCTAGATTTTGATGGGTGCTAGCTAAAGATCCAGCTAAACCAGGCTTACTGTGCGGTGCGAATGGTGAAAGTGTTTGAAGTTGCTCATCGATGCAGACTTTCTCTGGGCCATTAGGACATTCAAGCTTTAAAAATCACCGGGACCAGATGGTATTATTCCAGCCATGCTGTGGACAGAGACTGTATATGTTGGGTTGATAAAGATTTTCAAGGGCTGTCTCCTTATATGATATTTCCCGAAAAGTTGGAGGGAAGCGAGAGTGGTCTTCATTCCCAATGGAGAGATTATTAGACCTGCATTTAAGGAATAAGCTCAATCCATGTATTTATAGTGGTGCTCAGCGCGCATAACTTAAGGGTGGTGGATTAGTTAAATCTTCTTTGCACGAGATGGTTGGGTGTGTTGAAAAAATCCTGCAAAGGAAACCTTCGCACCCAGGTGATAAACTCAGACCTGGGCTCGGCGATCATAAGGAAGAAGGTCACGAGAGGCATTCGAAGAGGAGGAGTTATATCCCTCTGACCTGATAGTAAGACTTAAAAAAGAAGGATTCAGGCAACCTATGCGAACGATTTGTTTTTAATTATATCTACACACGATCAGCGAACTACCAGAATTCTTTTTTGCGTTTGGCTCAACAAGCTACCCAGCTTCCTTGTTTAGGTGCTCAAAGCTCAACGGCGCTTTTACGTCTGTAAGAGAACGTTTTGGAAAAAATGGGGTCCGTATACTATTTATTGGTGCCTTCGTAAGCGGCCGTTTTCAGACCTATCTCTATCTATGGAGCTCTAGTTTGAGTGAGGTTGCTAACACCAAATCACACCTATAAAGTCGATAGATCAACCTGTTTGGGCCCCTTAGTCAACACTGAATGTAATTCTCAATCTAGCACTAGCAGGAACTTATCTCAAGCACACAGCCGCAAAAAACGCAGTTAGACTGCGGTTACTGCATCTTCTTAAGCCATGTAATGCTGGCCATAGCACCTTCCTACAAAAAGTAGGGTTACAAGCGGTGGGGGTAACTACTGTGTGTCGGAATCGAAGGGATGATTGAAGCTGGCAACACGAACTTTCAATATAAATTATAAATTCTTGTCAAATCCAACCTTTTCTTCCAGCATGATCCTGGCCAATTACGATGAACCTTTCTTAGTGTTAGTAGATCATTTTCACTAACTCGTTTTTTCCACCATGATTCTGACCAATCACAGTGAGCCACGTCTGCATTCTAATAGCCAGTTCAAAGTAAGCAGAACTCGCTCAGAACTCCCTCTGTGAAAGTATTGGTAAATTTGTCCTTTTTTTAGGTGGTTTTCGACTGTTTTCACGGTTTTTGTTGCACGTCAACAAAAAACAGCTGATGATGGCCCAAAACAATAAACAAACAAAATAGGCAAATTTGAAATTGTAAAATTTTTGTTAATATTGTATTTTAATAAAATATATAACGGGGATGAAAGGGAACTGCAAGAACTGTTTGAATAATGGTTCTAAATCATGTATTTTTCATAAATTTTACGCTTGGAATTAATCAAAGTGCGCGCAACGTTCCATGAATGTATAACAAAACAAAAAATAGCTGTTCAGAACCCGCACTCGGCACTCTGAACTTCTGAGCAGAACAGCAGGGTCTCAAAAGCTTACTGTTGCCTTTCATTCAGTGCAACCTTTACATTCTTTGTCTGTGACTGGTGAGGACCGGTCCGTTTTGGTCTTTTAGTATGTCGGTGACTGGTTTTGCTTTACTGACAAAGCTCCGTATAAAGCATCTATAGTAGCTATCCAAAACAAAAATGGCCTAACCGAAAAAGGAGAGTCGAGTAACGGGAAGATTTTTATGGTATTTATTTTATTTGGGTAGGTTTCAAAGTCCCCTTTAATGTCCAAACTTTAAAACCCACGTCTGTTTTGAAGAAATTGTAGTTTTCGACGGAAACTCTCGTATTTGCCTCAATGAGTTACTTTAATACCTACTCAAAGTCCTTTACGTGTTGTTCGCTTGTCTTAGAAAAATTAATGGCGTCGTCTGCATAAACATGACAAAATTTTCCGATTTTTTCCCTAAGACGTCGTCGATGACTCAACCTTTTTTGTTCTGGGTGCCTGGCCATTCTGGTTCCATAACCAGATGGTGGATGACTGTTTCAGAGGGGGTCGCCCCTGCCTGCTTCTGTAGCAGCTGCCGATATTTACAGACCATTACAAGATATTATCTCGGAACTGGTAGTGAATACCAAACAGCTAGTCTGCATGAAGTGGGAAAATGAGTATGGTTACTCTTTCGCTGGGACACTCTGGCCTTCCTAGTAACCGAGACAGATCTACGAGCACCTCCACTGTAATAAGAAAAAGATTCGGATGATGGCAAGAGTCCTAACGGAACATAATTGTGCTGATGGACCAAAGGATGCACGTCCCACATCATGATTTCTGTCGCAGCTGTGAAGATTAGGAAGAATCAGAGAGTATTTAATACCTCCCAAGTGACTACCCTACACTTCCTTTCATCCCATTGAGCTGTAATTTTGCATACACTGTTCTGATGACAGTAAAATATGCAAAATTGTTTTTATCAATGTTGGAATTGGTTGATTGTATAGAACAAAGACAAATGTAAACAACAAGCAGCTGATCGAAAGAGAATAGATAGCAATTTACTCAATGTTTTATTGGAATGAAGGAAGTGGTTGTTTGTTGTATACATTTTTACTAAACAATAAGCTACAATATTTACAGCAACAACTCCACAATTTGGTCGTGTTCCCTGATTATGAGGCACTAAGCAGAATAAAGTCTATGGAAGGATTGCGTATTGAGGATTTAGATTGTAACAAATTGTAATAATAAACTAACTGAATTGAATAGAATTAAATAAAACCAGAAAGAAGGGTATCTTCGACTATGCCGAAGATGTAATACTCTTCACGCACCTCCTAAAAAAAAGCTATGCGATCCAGTAATCGTAGAATCTTGAAATTTAAATGGATTTGAGTAAAGGCTTTGTATGGGAGGTAGCACTCCTGATAGTCCGACTGCATTGAAATTTTAGTGGGGTTTGTATGGGAGATACCCCATAGAAGAATTGCCTAATCTCAGCATTTTTGCATTTAAGCTCTATGCTCTAGTGTTAAAATGTATATGAATTTGTTGCATCGCAGAACTTTTCGATAAATTCGTCATCGATGAACTCGTTAAAATAATCGATGGGATCATTGACCGTTTGGTATTATATTTTATTGTTCCAAGAAGCATCGCAATTTTTCATGCCAAACTATCCAAAATTTTTTTTCCAAAATTTGATGAAATTCATCTTCTTCAACCTTTTCTTCGTGGTCAATTACTATTTTCTCTAACTCTTTGAAGGGTCTCTTCCTCCCCTTCCCTATTAGCATTATCTTTACCTTTATCTTCATCCACAGAATCATTCCAATTGAATACCATCATTTTCCAAGTCCTTACTTCCTTCCCCCTCTTTTATTTATTAATTGCAGTTCTAGTTAGACATATGCAAGAGACCATTCACATTTCCCACATCAGTATTTAATATACTAGCAACCAATGAATATAGCAAAAGAAGAGTACAACTTTTTGCTTTATTCACTCTAAGTGTATTGTTCATGTAAAATTTCAGCTATCTAGTTTAAAAACTGAAAGACTAGTTTTCATACAAACAGACAGAGGGACATGGCGAGAGCAACTCGTCTCCTCACGCTGATCAAGAATAGTTATACTTTATTGGCTCTCCGATATCTCCTTCCGTGCATCACAAAATTCATGACAAACTTATAGTACTTGTACTGTTCAATACGTGAAGAGTAATAAGATGCCGGTATTCCTTAAGTCTACTAGCCTCGTTTGCCACCACTTCAAAACTACTAGAAGGCAATAATCACCACCATCAATCGTTTGAATGTAAAGTAGTGTTGACTGATCTCTTATAAACTGTGCCTCTACAAAACTTTTCAATGTTTCATAACATTGCCTGATTTTTATTCCCACCAAGAAATAAGCTCTCATAATTCACGGAAGCGGGGAAAGAGGAGACAATTGCCAATGGATGTTATATAATAATAGGTTTTGTTAACGATAGCACAATAAAAAAACATGATTTGTTATCTTCGCTTCACCAGAAGTAAATGTCAATTATGCTAACTACTGTCCATCTGGCCGAAATAATATTGTAAAAGAAATGTAAAATTAATGATGAGATTCACCTGTATAAAAATTTTGAAATTGCTGTCAGTGTAGAATTTAAGGTCTTGCAATGGTGGAATCATAGTACAGACTAATTTCCAATTCTTTACCAAACAAGTTGCAAATTTTTAGCTACTTCAGCAATTAGTGCAGCATCACAAAGGGCATTTTCAATAGCTAAAAAATTTAATTATTGACAAGCCCTGTAGAATTGCATGAAATAAAGATTTGGTGATCAAAACTATCAAAATGTAAAAAATATTAATAATACTCTTTTATACATCAATAAATATATTTCGTATACCATTTCTGCCAATACAACCAAATTCAAACCCTAGCTTGAAGACCGGCTTAATTTAAATGTAGAATTAAGAACCACTAATGATATTGACTGTGCAGTAGAGATATTCTCCCGAAATAATCAAGAAGCATCGGCATTTGCCACCACAAACCAATCACATATTCTTCCCAACCCACCTCAGATCCTTTCAAACCTGAGGTCCCATAGCTAGTGACATTTAAAGTAGCGTGTGTCGCCGATATATGCGCAGTCGTGAACTCAAAACTGACGGACATCAAAACTGACTTTTTCAACAATCTGCTGTTTAATGCTGATCCCAACAGCAAGTGGATAGACAAGTCCCGGTGAAAGATACATCCAACAGGCCTATCCTTATCGAGTAGATACCCAGGTTTAAGTCCCACAAAGCATAAAATCCTAAACCATCAATTTGGTTTCAGGCCTCAGCATGGCACGCCTTAACAGTTGCATCGTGTTGGCAACATATTCTCTCTGTATTCGAAAACAAATAACTACTCCAAAGTAAGCAATTTCTCCTACTCAAGAGCTATTTGTCAGACAGAAAGTTTTTTGTTTAGATGCGTGATGGAAACTAGTCAATTAAAAATATTAAAGCTGGTGTGCCTAAAGGTGGTGTCCTGGCACCAGTTCTGTACACTCTGCGGATATGCCGGTACCAGATGATGAAAATATATTGCTGGCAACATATGCAGATGTCACGGCCATCCTAGCAAATGATGGGTCCCCCAAAGTGTCAGCGGATATGACTCAATCATACTTGAGAAGATTCCACACCTGGGCTAAACGTTGAAACATCGAAATTAATACCGAAAATCATAGAACTGCACTTCTACACTAAGACGTGATCCTGGATCCTGGCACTTGGCATGCCCATGTCAGAAGTATCACGGTTTGTTGCTACCAGATGTTGCTAGACTAGATTGGCTATTACGTGAAAACAGCAGTCTAGCTTTAAGTAGCAAACTGCGGATTTGTAATGGAAGAAATAAATTGAAATTGCATTGTGATCCAAACCCACTTTGTGTCAACAAATCTCGCAGACGTTTCAAAAGACTACACCCTAATGATCTCCTCACGAGGAGACCATGAAAACAAAGTATCACTAAAATTTTAGCATTAACATACATTTCTAAGACGGGCTCACTAAATCACATCAATAATATTAATATTACTCTATATAAATACGTAAATTAAGCTTTAGTTAAAATATTTATAGAAATCCATCTCCAACCCAATGGTGGCGAAATTTATTTGCAAAATAGCTAGCTATGCCCATGCTCACAGCGAGTAGGCAGAAACAATTTTAGGGGGGTTTGGGTCATGTTGGGCATAGTAAATTTTAGATCTAGTTTCTAGTAGAATGATTACGAATACAAAAATTTCGTTAATTTAAGAGCTCAGGAGAATCTTAAGCCCAAGCTATATGTTCATAAAGAAAAGAAATCCCAAAAGCTATCTCGATGAACGGAAGGTGAAAGAATGATAAGAAGTGTCACATGATAGTTTTTTAAAGGGGGGTATTCTGTGTTCAGATAGTGAAAAGGTTGGATGCGGACTGAGCTTTTAATAAATCGGAAAGTTTTGCGACGACGGTATGATGTACGAAAACGTTTTCTCGCCAAATTTGGTCAATATCTGTAGAAATTCGTTAAAAAAACGAAAAAACTATTCAAAACGGAAGATACTACTAAAATCAGCATACAGAGGAGTGAGAGTAGTGGGCAGTGAGCAACAGATCTTGCCTAGCTTAAGGTGCAAAAAGAGAAAAACTCAAAACCCAAAAAAGGAAATAAAAAAAATATATATTATCTACAAAATTAAAAGAATGTAAGCGAAGAGGCGAGTCACCGATCTCTACAATGGTACTCAGATCCAGAAACGGAGAACACCCACACTGGATTGTTGGAACGTCCATAAAACAACGACAATATCATCAGACAGTGCCAAACCAGCAACAAAATCAATTGCATCAGAAATTAAGTTGGGGAAAAATTAAAAAGCAACTCCAAGAAAGTCGAGTTTTGTTTTTTTTTTTTCGTTTTGTTTCTTTTCTGTGAATTGTATTCTACAATTTTTGCTATTTTTTTTTATTTACTGTAGATTTTACCAAACAAAAAAAGAGAGCTGTTTTACCAGTAAGTACCTTGTTAACTACGCAAATTATGCAAAAATAGGTTTAGCAGGTACTTAGGGTTGTAGTAATTACTAGGGGCGGTAGGGCAAATTGATGGAGATCGCGGCCATGATAGCTTAGTAGTCGTGCAAATAAATAAATTGTCCGGCCCTGTCCCAACAGCGTTGGTTAACAGCTCCACCCTGAGCCGTTGCTAGCCAGGCAGAACTCCAAGGTGGAGACACGCTCAAGTTGTGCTGTGATGGAGAAATAAGGCCTTACAAAAGTTATGTATATTCGATATGAAAACCTTCCCGAACAATTTGAGTATAGCTGACAATTTAGATATGCGTCTATAGTTTGAGATGTACGATTTATGTCATTTTTTGTGGAAAGGAATATTGAAAGATTTCTTTCAATGATCTTTATTTAAAGTTTGAAATAAATTTATCTTCAATAAATATATTTTTAGTATATTTTGCATTATTATTTCGTTAATTTGAAGTCTCAAATAAATTTATGTTACTGAAATAAACAAAAAATGTGGAGTAATATAATCTATAATAAAATACAACGATATATTCACAATTCACCCTTACAACTACTCAATTCCATTCATAATATTTGAATCGATACACCATTCACATTGTAGGAACGAACTACAACATTCACTCATGTTCACTTCAAATGAATACATATAAAAAAACGTATCGCATTCATAACGGAGCGAATGATTCCTAAGCCATTTTGAATGCATTCCAACAATTGTCTGATCCCGCCCCATAACAGTCTAAAAAACAAATTAAATCTTAAGTTTTATTTATATATATATATATATATTTTTTATTTATTTTTTTCTTTTTTTATAATAATTTCTTTTTATAATTATTAATTTTTATTATTTTTCTTTTAATGAAAATTAATTCGATTTCATGTTTGTTTTTAAATTTATGATCTCTATGCTATTCTATCTCATTCTTTCTTCTACCACGTATCTCTGTTTCGGTTATCTGTTTCATTTCTTTTGACCTTCAAATACATGGATGGGATAGACGACGTTCTAAGCGTTCCCCAACAAACGTCTTCGTGTATCTTCTCTGCCAAACTTCCTATCTGTCTGTTTTACTTAGCATCTAAAACATTTTAGTTATTTGTTTTGTTTGTTTCTTTTTGTTTTGAATCTTTGTTTATTATATTGTGTTTTTACTTATAAAATTAATAGTTTTTTTTATAATATAAACTTCATAATTTCATATTTTTTTCATTTTCTTCTTGACTTATCCCTTTCATCATCAATATCATCGTCATCACTTAAACATCTAAAGTACTTATAAGGTTTTTATTACAAAAAAAAAAAAAAAAAAGACGAAAAAAAAAAGAAAAAACAACAAAAAAATTCAAAAATATCAATAGTAGAAATTATTTTTATATATTATATTTAATTTAAAAATATTTTTTATAGCAATATTATTTAAAAAAAAAATACTTAATTTTTTAATATTCATTTATCTTTCTCGTGTGTACAAAAAATATTTACTGTTCATAATTTACTTATTTTTTTTTTTATTATTTCCACTAATGTAAAAATAAACAAAAATTAAAAAATGAAACAGAAAAAAAAACAATTATTTGGAACAAGAAGTTAAATATAAATATACATAATAATTATTTATTAATTTATTATAATAGTGTTGTCTGTTATTGTTATTATTTATTTAATTTGATTTAATTTATTTATTTATTGTAGATTTGAACAAACTTTTGGTTTCCACAAAAACAATTGCTCTCTTCTTTAACTAAATTTAAAAAAAAAATTCTTGTGTATTGAAAAATAAAATATATATATATACATATGTATACATAAACATATGTATACATAAACATATGTATAAATATAAATATATTCCTCCATCAATTCTTTGTGTAACAATAATTTCTTGAAACGTGACGGCTTAAAATCAATCAAAATATCATATATTTAATATGATGAAGAATATACAAACATACGTGTGTGTGTGTGTGTTTGTTTGTTTGTGTATTTGTAATTTAAATTATAAAAGATTATAGCTAAAATATTTATTAAATTAACAAAAAAAAAAAAAAAAAAAAAATTATGTGGATCGATTATTTTTTAAGGATTTCATCATCAGCTTTGTATAATAATTAATAACTAAATTAAGAATAATAATAATAATAATAAACTCTTGAATTAAATAATTTTAAGTATAAAAAGTATAGTTATGTTAAAAATAGTGTAAGCTGATAATTTTGATTAAACAACAATACAAAAATTTTATATATTAATACATAATCATAATAAAATCTAAGTAGCTGCGTGTGTATGTGTGTAATAATGAACATTAACATCAACAGCATCATTATATTCAAGAACAAGGACACCATATTATCCCTTTTCTATATGTTCGATTCATCCAGTTCTTCATCTTTCGATTTCCATTCTTTTTTATATGAAACACAAACAACAGCATTGAGTCTTCTTCTTTGTATCTCTTCATTCGTCATCGTTCATCAGTATTATTATTATTATTATTATTATTGTTGTTGATGTCATCTTCATACTATTATAAATCCATAATACTACTCAGTTTGGGGCAATACCGGATGACCCCCACTCAGGCAACAACTGGTGGCGGTGCTATGCCAATTGTTGCTGTTGCTGTAGCTGTTGTGTTTGTTGTTGTTGACGTTGTTGTTGTCGTTGAAGATGTTGTTGTTACTGATGATTGTTGGCTTGCTGCTGCTGATGTTGTTGTTGTTGATGTTTGAAGTGGTGGCGGTAGTGTTGTTGTTGTTATTGTTTCTATATTGAGAATACTCGAAGAAGAATGGGCACCACCACCCGTGTCCATCCTTAACCTAATCTCTTCCATATCCTTTACTGATGATTTTGAAGATGTGGAGGCGGTGGACGGCAGCTGTGATGTTGCTGTTGTTTTCGCTTTCACTCTTGAAGATTTTGTTGCAGAGGAAGAGGAGCTAGCTCTGTTCACACTCCTTGATGATTGTGTTCCTACACCACTTTTATTTGTTGTTATGTTGCTGCTGTTGGTACTGCTGTTAGTAGTAATGGTAGTGGTGGCCGCAGTTGTGATGGTGCTGTTGCTAGTGGTGTTGGTGTTTTTAAAGGGATTCTCGCGAAATGTCATACTTTGTAAAAGTGATTTAACCTTTTGATGTCCTAATTTTTGACGCAGAGGCATATTGCCATGTGATATATTTGTATTACTTTGTTGTTGATGATGATGTTGATGATGTGCTGCTCCTGCTCCTGATGCAGATGTAGTCATCATCATTGTTGTTTTTGCAACTGATGTCGATGTTGTTATTGCTTCAATGGAAGGAGGTGGGCTCATGGCTGTGTTCTCTGTCACCGAGAGAATATTACTGCTGATGCTGATAGTGCTACTTGTGTTGACGCTGCTGCTAGTATTGTTAATAACAACTGTCGGTGATGTTGATCTTGTTAGGCCGCCAACTAACGTTGTTGTCGTTGTTGTTGGTGACAGACCTCCTGCTGATACTATTCCGCCGGCTGAACCTTGTTGTTGTACCCGCTTTGTTGGTTTCATTCGAGCACAAGGCACACACAACATTGAGCTATGCTCACGTAGTTTTGTAATGTGATCGATTCGATATTCATTTATCCATTTAACTTTTTTATGCTTTACGCCCTTTAATTTTTCGCCAGTTGGTGAGATTTGATGCTGCTGCTTAGATAAACTACCGTCAGGTTTAGTGGCACCACAGCGCATACAAAAACAACAACGTTCACAACTCCAGCGACCTAAACGAAGTACGAAAACATAAATAAATTATTAGTTTTTATCTATTTGTGTCTGCGGTGTTTGTTATTACTTACCATCTGGTACCGTTTTAAGGCCAAGACAATAAATATGATAACCACGATCACATTGCTCACAAAAAAGCATCTTATTTGGTTCCTGTTTACGTTTACATTTAATGCAACATTTACAATCAGCACATTGCCAATTATAATTCCGTGCTCGTGAAACCATACGCGTAGGCATCTCAACACAACTGGGATGAACTAGACGAAGATGAGAAAATGAATAAAATAACAAATTGGAATTTGAATATCGAATTTAATAACAAATTGATAGATTGAGTTGGATTCATCTGTATGGTAGATGACTTACCATTACGCCTACATGTATAGCATTTTATGAAGAGTTCAGGCAGGTTTTTAAGATTTCGATGTTGTGTATTAAGGCAGACACCACAAGCTGGTAGCGGAGCATCTGCATCAATATCTTCACCTGATATACCGCCGCCACCGCAACTCGTTGTAGATGAATCAGAATCACTATCACTATCCTATAAAATCAGAAGATTGAGAGTAAACAAAAATTTATAGAAATTAATGTTGTAACACCAAAAATAAGAGGAGAGTAAGTAGATATATGTACATATAATATTACTCAACAACATGACAAGTCGAATCCATCTTCTAGCCATATATCAATCTAATCTATTTCTAAACTCAGGTGAGGTGAATAGAAATTTAAAGAAAATGGAAAAACCCTCTTTTTACACCAGAAAGAAACTGTACTACTATGCCGAAGCTGTAATACTCTTCACGCACCCCCTTGAAACCGTTATTGCCTACGCTCCTGTGATTGTGCTCGCAGAAATATTACAATATTAATTTGACTTATGTATAGGGTACAGACAGTCAAGCATACATTCTGCGTTTCAACATTGTGGCCACTTTATCGTGAAAAGGATGGTCATCAATAGGTGTAAGGATCATGAGAGCGATTATGGTCTCGCATGCTGATCTGATGATCAGTTCGAAAGCGAACCCCGAAAATAAAAGCAGTCCAAACAATGCATCACAATGGCTTTTAGGTGAGAGTAACATGTTTCTATCCTAAATATATGTAAATTCCAAAAGAGTTGAATTAAATTGATGCACAATCGTCTGTTTTCTCAATTATTATCTATCTATGTATTTTCTTATATTTCGAACTATCTAAATAAAACTTGTTAAAATAGGCCCAATGAGATGACAAGCTTCCGTCGTTTCCCTAATCATATTATCTGAAAATAAAACTTACGGAACTGCTGCTGTTACTGTCACTGCTGCAATCGCTATCACTACTCGAAGATTCACATGAACTTATTGCAGCTGTTGTTCCTCCTCCTGATACCGCTGCTGCTGCTGCTGCAGATAATGTGGATGATGATTTTCTCACTTTATCTAAACGATGTCTGTTTTTGCGACTTTCAGCATTTCTCATATTATTCAATTTTGTATGAATTTCATTAGCATTCAGTCTATTCTTATATAGACTACCACCATCGATAACTGCTGCAGCTGCTGCAACAACACTTTCATCAGTCTTCTGAATACGCCTTTTATTCTGTTGTTGATGCGCAGAATTAGGCAAGAGCACACGTGATTTCATCATGTCTGTAGTAGCATCAATATTATTATTTTCATTATTGGCAGCAGAATAGTCAGCATCATTAATTAGTTGCTGTTTCTCATTTTCTTCAGCTTCCTCTTCAGCAGCAGCTAATGCAATTTGATGTTGTCGGTCATGCAATGTTAATGGATTATCAAGAACCGTATTAAGTGGATAACATCTAAACGCAAAATAAAAATAAAAATAAAAACAGAATAAACAACAATTCGAATAGATAATTGAATTAGTATAATAAAAAGATAAAAGAAAGATAGAGATGTAGAAGGGCGTACCTTAATTCCAAAGGCGTATAGTGACGATAATTTGCAGAATATTGTCCTGGCACTAAAGCAAGTGGATAAGCATAATCCGGATTTTTAAATACACTACCAGCTTCACCATGAATAAATGGCTTTTTAACTATCGGTGGCACGGGTATATTTTCAGCATGTGCACTTTCTTCTATAGCTTCCACTATCGGACGGTTAGCCATTGTTGCACCGGGCATATTCGGTGGTAGTGGTAGATTTATAGTAAACGTTTGTAAATCAAAGCAAGCAGCACGTTCCTCTTTTCGTCTAAAACAAATATTAACAGAAAGATATATTTAGGTTAAAACAAAGTTCATTGTCATACATACGTTTTATTGAAAAATGCATTCCATTTACTGGTCGATAGCATAGCACGATCACGAGCTTGTAGGCCACGTCCATTGGCTACATTTAAACCGAGCGCCTTTTGTTTAGCCTCAATTTCTCGCAAATGCTTTTGTCTAATGTAATCTTTATATTCTTCATATTTGTCATAGAAATCAGCATACATTATATCCAATATATCTGAAGCCCAAACGGCTGTTATACCAAGATCACACATTTTCTCCGATACCAAACCTTTTTCTTGTAACCAATTACGTTCTTCCATATCAACAGCACGACGTGGCAAATCTGGATATTTTCGTTTAAAACTTTTAATACCCAAATATAGTGCAATTTGTTCTTGAATCATGAATGTATCACGATTTTTCGATGGACAACAACCCTTTGGTGGTGGCCAATCATATTCGGCTATCGTTCCAACACTGAACTCCATACTAAAAATATTGGGAAACAGTTGAAATTTAAATCAAATGAAGAGATAAGATAAAAACTTACTCTTCCGCAACACAAACTTCCATTTTTTTCTTTTTGGGACGCTTCAATGGTGTGGCACCACCAAGTGAAACATCTAAAATGCTTGTATTACTAACAACAGATGATTGTGACTCTTCGTTGTTGAGAAAATCTAATTGTCTAAAAGAGAAAAGAAAATTTATAAAATAAATTATAGATAATTGACACTTGTATGTGTTCAACAGTAATCAAAGAAATGACTTACTTTTGCTGCAATATTACAGGTGGCTCCATCAATGTTGACTGAGTACTTGTGCTCAAGCTCAAATCGGCACTCATACGTGTGTCCTCCTCAAACACCTGTGGTGACTAAAACATATCAATTATTTTTCATCATATCCATCACATCAACACTACAAATTTAGCGAATCTAAGCTTAGTATAACCTATCTTATATCTTTAAATTTAATAGAAAGCTCACATATTAAACCCTCAAAAAGATGTTTGAGAAGCATTAAAGAAATTTAAGTTCAATGAAATGAATTGCCACAAAAAAATAATTTTAAAAGTCTTGGTCGAAAGTTGAAAAATTGGTCCAAAGAGTCTCGTGTTTGTAAAAGAAATCGAAATATTAAGAAATGCAGACTTCAATGAAGCAAAAAATTAGATGATACACGACTTTCTCTTCTGATGATAATGACGAAAAGAAAATTATCAATGCCGAATCAATATCAATGAGATATCTATTACTCTCTTTTAGTTTTATAAGAACGTTCGTCATAAAATGCATTGGCTTGTATGATGAGGACTACGAACTATACTATAAAATGTATAAAAGTTTTCAGCTAGTACTAAATATTATATATACATATCTATAATTCTTTAAATTTTATAGTTTTACATTCGGGCGGGTTACTATAAAATGCACCAAATGTTTTTGAATGCAAAACAAAGTTTTGCGGGTCATCTAGTACTACATAAGTATGTTTAAGAGATCCCAAGCGATAGAGAAAGACGCAAACAGTGTAGCAGCTGAAAAAGATAAGGCAAGCAAGCTATAAAAACAAGAGTTGAACATAAAAAAAACCCTACATTTTGGTAAAGCGATGCCGGTGCTAGCCTAGATAGATTATCGCTAGGATATTTCCTCTCATGCCAGTAATGTTAGCGGCTAATACTGAAACTAAGAGCAAACACCACCAACCAAACCAGGCGTCGCAATGCCTCTCAGCTTTTGGTAAACAGCTTGCCTATTCTCTTCTCTCCTATCGTATCCTAGTTATGTTGATTATTATTATAGTCAAAATGAAATTTAAACTATTGTACATGGTCGATGGACAAATGGACAGAATATGTATTTAGGTAATTTTACTTACCGGACTAAAAAGACCTTTAAGCCGTTCTGGATCTGGTGTATGCTTTAAGCCTCCAACGCAACGAGGTCTATTCATAGCAATGGCCTTGGCTACTGCACTAGCACCACGCGACATACGAGGTGTACGTACACCACTACTGTTTCCGCTGCTACTAGCACTAGCACCACCACGTCCAGAACCACCTCTGCCACCGCGTGATCCACGACCGCGACCGCGACTACGGCCTGAGGTCGTTTTTAAAGGCGTTGTTGTCATCATCATATTAAGTGAATTTGTTGAATCATCTACAAATATTCGTTTAAAATTAAATTTTGAATATATGATCTAGATGATTATCTAGTAGTAGTATTGACTTACCACCACCACCATAGTAAGCCGCCAGTCCATTGCCGGCGTCATAAGAATCTGTTAAATTCTGTGTTGCATCTGAACAACCACCACGTAATTGTTGCGTTGCCATAATTGATGAAAAATCATTTGGCTGGAATACAACATCTGGAACTGGATCAGATGATGATAATATTGTTGTTGGTGGTAGCATCGATGATGAGGTATTATTACCGCTGCCAGCACCACCACAATTCGATGAAGAGATTATGGTATTACCGCTGCTAACGGTATTATTATTGGCAGCAAATGAAGCAACAGCAGCAGCAACAACGGAAGCATTTCCACCATGAGCTTGTGTCATTAATGAACTGCTACCATTACTTGCTGCTGAAGATGATGAAGAACACATGGTCAAATCGATTTGCGATGATAAAGCAAAACTATTAATGTTGTTATGTTGACGTTGATTAAAATTATCCAATCCACCACCAACACTACTAGAACTCGAAGCAGTAGCAGTGGCAGCGGCAGAGGCAGCATTATCATCAACAATATCATTGGAATTTAATGCAGCAGCAGCAGCAGCAGCTGCAGCAGCAGCTATAATTGCTGATGGATTATTTTTTCCAATAGCACAAGCAACACCACTACCTCGCCGCTTACGTACTCCTTTAATTGCCCCAGTTCCACTAGATGGCTTTACTATATCTAAGGCAGCATTTGGTTCTGCAGCAGCACTTCGTCTTGAAGCACGTAACTGACGTTGTTCACGTCTTCTTGTTACCATTGATGATAATGATGAGGATGATGTTGTAGTGTTGGTACTAGTGGTATTTGTGGTTGTCTCTATTGAAGACGTCATTGTTGAATGCGTTTCGCCACTCTGCATGCTGTTCATTAATGTGCAATCTGAAGCAACTTTATCATCCATTATGGAATCAAGAATTGAAGGCTTTTGCTCTGAATCAATCATATCAATGGCCAAACGTTTGCGTAACAATTGCACACGACGTGATTTTGAGGCAGTGGCAACTGTTGTCATCATTTCATTACCCAATGTTGTTGGAGTGCTTTCAAGATTAGCTTCATTATGATGATCAGGAGGTGTTAGTACAGTGTTCGTTGCATTACGTTTTGGTCGTCCACGACGTTTGCCTGTAGTTGCCGATGGTGTTGGTGGTTTCGATGTTGCTGGTGATTTTTCTATTGAACTAGCAGGACTTTTTCCACCAGTAGTGCTATTTGTCCCATCATACAAATCTTGCATTGGTTTCCCACTGCTAGTTGTGAAGAGCGCATCTTCCAGTTCAACGTTGAGTAAATGATCATGTTTTTGTTTACGTGAACGTTGATGATGTGATGATGTTGATGAACTAAGAGTTATCGCCGCTGAAGCCGTCTTCATGGGAGTTGATGATGTTGGTGTTATTAGATTTTGCTTTTGATCAATTGTAACTGCAACCACTTGTGTTCCTGATGATGATGATAATGATGGTATTATTGGTGTTGTTGTTACTACATTTGGATTCAATATTGTCATCTTCTTATCCTCCAAAAACAAGTGATTGTGTTTACCATTATCCTCTACTAAGTAATCCAAGCGACGTTGTTTATTTGGTAAAATCTAAACAAATGAAATTAAGAGTTATAAATTCTTCATTGATTGATGAACGATCTGTTACTTACAATTGCATTAGCATCATGTATCAGATTCTCTCCTCCCTGGGTAATATTAGATGAAACAGCAGCAGTGGCATGATGTCGTTTTAAACTATTTATTATATTATTGCCACCACTAGCTGTAGATGAGGAGTCAAGTAGATTATTATTATGCTGCAGTATATCAGTCGAAGATGAGCTGTCATGATGATTGTTAGCATGAGCATGATTATTCATCAATGATGATGACTCCTCTCCTACTGGTAGTTCACTACTATTATCATCATCATTGAACAGATGAATGCCAGTATTTGGACTACCCTCAGGCGTGTCTAATATTTCTATAGACTCTATAACACCACCTCGACCTCCTCCTCCTCGTTGGTGGTTTCCGCTGGGAACTGCTGCAATATCTGTTGCTACCGTTGCTGCTACTGGTGTTTTAGTGGCAGCACTAGCAATACTTCCTCCACTTCCACCCCTACCCCCATTTGCCATTAGTCGCTCAGTTAATTGCGGATATTTGGCAGCAGTATTACTTGTGCCGCAACCAGCAGCAGCAATTGTTGAAACCTTTGATGAATTTAAATTTGAATTTTTAGGTGGCGCTGTCAATTGATTAAGCAATATATTCGAAGAACAATGATGTTGTTGTTGAACTAATGGATTAGGATTGACAGCATTGATGGCTTGTGGTGTTAAAGGTGTGGTCAATGCTGGTAAGCGTAGACATTCCAGTAATAACTTATTTTGTGTATGTTGATGGTGGTGCTGCTGAGTAAGAGGAGGAGGACGCTTGCCTGGCACTACTTGATTGAAATCATGTTCATGTGTAGGCGTTGAACCTGGTGACGGTGATGAAGTCAAATCAACAGTGTCAATTACTTGCAACTGCTGCAGTTTCTGCTGCTTAACCATTTTGTGTGGTGGTAGTGGTACCTCTGCTACAACAGCGTTTGAGCCATTACTTGCTGCTGCTCCTATTGCTGCTCCGACGGTGGAAACTTTAAAATTGTGAAACATTTTCGGATCATGTTCCTGATGCAAAGCATCATCAATGTCCATATCATCAGAGTTGCGTCTTAATTCATCAACTCCATCAACTTCAGTGTCATTAAAGCCACAAAACTCTTGACTACTACTCGATTCTCCGCCATTCACCACCACCACGCTATCAAGATTCGCTGGTGTTGTTGCTGCTGCAGCTGCTGCCAAAGGACTGGGTGCGGGCGTCACACATGCCATATGCTGTCTGGCATTATATTTCTTGGAAATTGCTTCAGCTGCGGCCATTTTGGCAGTTTTATCCTCAAATATAACACGAACTTTATGATTTGGTGAACAGAGATTTTTTATAGTCAATTTTGGTATAAGGGGCGGTGGTTGCTTCTCATTAATCATCCCAGGATGAAGGTGATGATGATGATGATGATGAAGATGATGATAATCTTCGTTAACAGTTTTTATTGTTAATTTGGGTATTTTTTCTGGTCTCTGGTCTTGTGTTGTTGACTGTTGCTCCTCCGCCACCGAATGGTGCTGCTGCATATTGCTACGCACACCATACATTTTTGATGCTGCTACTCCTCCTCCTGTTGTTGCTGCTGCTGATAATGATGATTCATTTTCATGCTTGCCATCCACTATCAAACAATTTGCTGAATTTGATGTTTTGATTGTCAATTTACTTAAATGATGATAATCATCTGGCTGCCGTGATATTGTTAATTTTGGTACACGATCTGGTGAACCTGCTATTGCTGCAGATTGCCTAACAACTAAGGCACCCGTTGCTGGTGATTGTGGTCCTCCACCACAACCTCGACTTACAACTGATGGTGATGATGATTCGCCACCACCACCACCACCTACACTAATGGTTAACTTGGGCACTGTTTGAGGAATAATTGTAGAGACTGTAGCACCACCGTCTTCAGCCGTTTTAATTGTCATACGTGGCAGTTTTTCTGTGGTATGGTGGTGGTGCTGCTGCTGTTTTTGGTCAATAGCGGCAGCTGAGACAGCAATATTGCCATCACCGCTACTAACATCACTAACATCAATGGATTTTGTTTTGATCGTTAATTTAGGTATACTTTGGGCATTATTGACATCATGCGTCATTATGATTGTATGTTCTTGACCAGTTTTTATGGTCATTTTTGGTACTTTATTATTGCTCGATGATGCCTCAGCAGCAATTGATGAATCAAGATTACTGCTAATGCAACTTTCACCACTTTGTAAGGTTTTTATAGTTAACTTAGGCACTATTCCTCCGCTGATCGATGATGACGAAGCACAATCATCACTTGTTGTTGTTTGTATTGGCTTCTGGTGCAGCTGTTTAATTGTTAGTTTGGGCACAATTTGTGCAGTACTAGAGGAGCCACTGCTTATGATGTTTGTGCTACCAGCACCAATTGAATTTACATTCACCAAAGGCGACGAAGATGCTGATGATGATGACGATGATGATGACGATGATGATGACGCCGTAGACGAGGATGAAATCAACGAGGCTGGTGAGAGATTTGATATTATTGATTCACTGGTACCATCCAATGATGTCTTAATGGTTAATTTGGGTAGAGGTGGTGGATTTGGATTTGGTTCACTCATCGCTTCATTATCATCATTGTCATCAACATTACTAGGCGCTGAACATGATGAAGCATCTGGCATTTTTATGGTTAATTTTGGTACAATCGTAGTTTGTGGTGTACCACGTTCTTCGTTCGCTGCGCGTATTGTTAGCTTGGGCACAATATGTGGATTACTACTAATGCTGCTGCTACACACAGCAATTATTTCATCTTCGGCACATGATGAAGAACAGGAACATGATGATGCATCTGATGTACAAGCAGCTGCTACGGTGGCATCATTTACTTTTCTTATGCATGATGAGGAAGAGCTTCCGCCTCCTCCGCCACTGACACTAGCAACAGCTTCACCACCTGTTAATCCTGATGATGAATTATGTGGCAAATGTATTATGAGCGGTTCAACACGTCTTACATCTTCACTGCCACTACCACTACTGCCACTCTGTGTAAAATTTGAGCTGCTTTCCATTTGAGATTCATGGCCACCACCACCACCACTTAAGGGTTTAGGTAATTTTAATATAAGTTTATGATTTGTTGTTGTTACTCCTCCAGTTACTCCAGCTGCTACTTGTTGTCCTGTTGTTGATTTCGTTGAAGCCAATGACAATCCTTGCTGCTGTTGTTGACTACTACTTCTACTACTACTACTACTACTACTACTACCACTACTACTACCACTACCACAACCACCACCACCACCACCAGGATCAGCAGTCATTGCAGTAGCCATGACACTTCTATTAGCGCCTCCTGTGCTGTTATGTCTTCCTATTCCTACTATAAGTTCACTTGCTATACCAGCCGTTGATGATGACTGCTGTTGATGTTGCTGCTGCTGATGCTGTGTATCATCTTCGCTCATGAGCTGCGGCGGTGATGCTGTTGTGCTCGTTATATGCGCTGGTGATGATGACGAATTATTTTCTAACCCTTGATGGTGATGATGGTGAAGGAGCTGCTCCACTTGATGTTGGTGGTGTTCTTGATGATGATGCTCTTCTCGTTGCTGTTCTTGTTGGCGATGATAGTGGTGTTGTTGTATTGTAGCATTCTGTGATTGAGTTGCTGCTGGTGATGACGTTGAACTCACACGCTGTTCTTCTTCACTTGACGTCACTGTCTTTGGAGGACGACTAGCAGCATTCAGTGATGGCGATGGCGAACCCGACGACGTTGATGATGACGACGAAGATGATGATGATGATGACGAAGACAATGAATTAATATTGTTTGTTGCAGTATTATTATTATTGTTGTTGTTATTGTTTGATGACGCTGCTGCTGTTGAAGTGGTTGTTGTTGCTACTGCCTCCTGCTGATGTCGGCTTATATCATTCATTGCAAATTCAAGCAGTTGAGTTTTGTTAAGCAGTTCACAATTTCTTTATATTTTTCTGTAATATACTATTTTGTTGTTTGTTGTTCTTTATCAATTTCAAATTTTTGATTCCGTTTTTTGTTTTTGTTTTATTTGTTCTTCATAACTTTTTCTTCTGCATTGTTGCTGTTGTTATTATTGTTATCCTAGGATTTGTTTTCCCCACCTACTTTCTTCTTTAACTCCTTTTATTCAATGTAATCATGTTTTGTTAATTTCGTTTCCATTGTTGTGCTCCTGCTGCTTCTACTATTTCTTCTTGTTTTGTGATCTTTAGTATTTATTAAATTATTAAATTTCACACGTCTTTTTTCTTTTTTTGGTCGTCGGGGTTATGAAGAAATGGAAATGTGTTTGTATTTTTAACTGAAAAGAAATAAAATAAAATTCAATTAATGTATATGTAGGTATATTACAATAGAAAATGTCTTTCATTTTTTTCATTAAAATATTTTATTCTAAAAGAAATTCTGCCAATGAAAAACAAAATAAGGAATAATAAAAAAAAAAAAAAAAATACACCATAACAACAAAAGAAAACAACAATATTTAATTCATAGTAAACCGAAGTGTAGCAGTAACGCCGGTGTTTCATTATTCTCTATGAATTCATGTTTGTTCGGTTTGATGGTTTGTTTTTCTCTTTTTGCTGCTACTACTTACTAAAGATACTGCTCTGCTTATCCTACCTGCCTTCCTCTACGTTGGTTAGTCAGTCTGTCTATCTACATATCTTTGAATTTGTTGTCATCCACACAACATTCACCTCTTTTACAACTTTCGCTTTTACACACAAACACGCGCACACACACATCATATCCTACGCAATTTGTTTCCTTCTTCTCATTCAACTCTCTTCACCACCACACCTCACCCCTCTACACCACAATGCAACTCATCAAATCCTACTACTGCAGAAAGCAATGCTACTCTGATACTAAAGAGTATTTTATTAAGCGGCAGCTGAGGCGGCATAGGGCAAACTCAATAGCTGAGCAGAGCAGAGCCTACACTCACTCTCATTCTCCAATCAGCTCATTCAAAGAAGGCGGCGGCAACAGCCAGCATACACCAAACCACACACTGCATACATTTATTCTCTACATCCAACACACGCTCTGCTCTACTATACTCTCTCTTTGGACTATTATTATTCGATTCGCTCGCCTCTCTTCCACATTAGTTTGGTTTGTGGCATTGATACACACTTTAATTTTTTTTTTCTCACTATGAATTTTTTTTTTGTTGTGTGTGTTGATTTTGTTGTTTTTGTGTTAATTTTTGGCGCGAAAATTTTCTTGCCGGTGCCGGTTCTTCTTCCTCTTTCACTCACTTCTTTTTCTTCTACATCACTTTTACACTCATTTGTGTTGTTATCATCATCAAAGAGAGTCATTCGCCTCCATTGTTGTTGTTGTTTTTGTCGTCTATTTACTACTGCTGCGGTTTGTTTCTGTTATTGTCGTCGTAGTCATCAGTCTTTCTTTAAGTTAAGTGTTTAGTTTGGTTTGGTTTGTCTATATTTTTTTTTTCTTTTTTCTTTGTATTTGCAACCGAACGAACGAAAGACGAATGCAGAAGAATACAACAAACAATAAACAATAATAATAATAATAACGACAAAAAGAGCAAGAGCGACAAACAAAAATAATAAGCAAAAGTATATTAAGATCAAGAAGAATCAACAACACATGTGCTTACTAGATATTTTACATACAGAACAATATGTATTGACCTTTCCCTTTGAAAACTTTCACATTAAATAAATGATGAGTGAATGAATGAATTATGTACATACATACGTATAATGAAGATGAAGATAAATATGTATAAAGGTAGATGACCTTGCAAGTATCCGAATTTTATTGATCAAAAGACTCTCAATCATATTCGCCTGGTCTACGCCTGATCCTAATCTGATCTCATTTTCAGAATCGTCTTCTATTTCTTTATATTGCACTAGAATACATAATATAATGTACATACATGTAATGTATATGGCGTATAAAGAAGGGCGGAAAGTCTATATTCAAATTTATTTAATAATTTTAACTCCTTAGTTTGATGGGAAATTATTACAGTTCTTTAATTAAGTTGTACATTGTCATCACTTATTTTGTTCTGTCATTCGTCTCATTTAACAATGAGGTCAGTTCAGGATGGATAGGTTTATCCTTGACAATGAATAACAATATAATTTTCATGAATTTAATCACCAACCACTCCAACTGGTCATGAAAAAAGAATCTCGTTCATAAAGAATTTATACAAATGTACGTATGTGTTATTTTTATTGTACGTATAGTGTAGATCAGTTTATATGGCAACAATAGTATTTATTTTATTATCTGATTGGTTCAAAAGTATATTGTCAATTCGCAAATACAGTTTAGTAAATTGAAAACAAAGTTGAAAGCATAGAGTTTAACCTCTGAGACCAACTAGAGATACCCTACCCTTAAACTCCACGTTAAATCCTCTTTACCCCTTACCCCCCCACCAAACCTTTTTTTTTTTTTTTTTTTTATAAATTTAGGCATCACAATGGACTGGCCGTAAGTCTTATGAGTGACCTCGCTCTCTGTCACAACCGGCCAAAATTACCTAGCCCAGCGACATTATCAAAACACACAAGAAGCAAACAATTCAGAACCACATCATCATGCTACATTACACCACTACCTGGTATATGCAAATCCGTTCGTTCAACAGCACTGTCATTCCATATTGCTATACCTCATCTTATCAACATGTATGTATGTAGACTTGACCAGGTAAAAATCTCCAAGAATCCGTCTTGGTCACACAAACTTAATGAACATGCATCTCATCGATAAAAATCAAAACATCTGCCCCTTATGTAACAACGCATGTAAAGACATTCAACACATTATCACATCTTGTTCCCACCTATCCCACCACCAAAGATTCAGAACTTTGTACTTGGACCACATCCTGAAGGCCCCAACAGTCATGACTCGAATACAAATTATATAATCTTGTTAGTTAATTTATAGTTTTAACTCATTAAATCATTAAATATAATAGATATAATAGTATATGGGATCCTAAACTGTTATCCTATAGTTCATTCCTCTGATCCATAATTTTATTATTTTTATCACAACTTATAGGCTATGTAAACTTAATGAAGAATCTTTGTCACAATAGCCTCAATCGAGATGGCAATGAAGAAAAGATTATATCTCGCCCTTGGAGCAGCTATAACTACGATCTAATCCCCATTATTTTTCATATTTAATCATATATTGAAATAATCAATCCCAACAGTATATGGAATCCTATTGAAAATAATAATTTATAAAGCTATAGTGGATCTATTCTGAACATATTGTATATATTCCCCTAAGGGGTATTGCTGCCGAGTCCAATTTTTATCTCATCCAGAAGATGCAGAACGTAAAAACGGAAAAAAAAATTTTAATGATCCTATAAAATGTTATCTCAGATTTCTTCTACTCCTCTCCCAGTAATCGGACACTTATACTTTTCCGATATATGTATTATATATATTATATATTATATACAATATGTGTTAAGGCAAAAACATTCTTAATCCGCATTGGCTTGTATAAAAAAAAAAACTCTTATTAATTTATAGTTTTGACTATGAACTTTAGTATAAATAAATAAAAAATCAGAAAGTATGTTATCTTCAACTATACAGAAGCAGTAATACCCTTCACGGATCCCCTATAAGACGATTTTGCCTAAGCTCCTGTGATTGAACATACAGAAATACAATATAACAATATTAATTTGACTTCTGTTTTGGGTAAAGTTACTGTGTTTCAACATTGATATCGAAATATTTTTGTATGGGAGCTATGCGATCGAGTAATCCTAGAATCTTGACATGATTGATTTTGACTTAGACACTTATAGTATTCAAATTTACATAAAAAACAAAAGAGTTTTATTAATAAAAACATGAATTTGAATATGGGTATATATTCAGTTGAAACCGACTAATGTACCGCGTATGGTAAAAAAAAAACTTCTTGCAATTACAGATCTCTATGACAAGTACTAAAAGACTAGTTTGGATACCTACAAACGGACGTCTCGTCTAGTTTATAAGCTGTCTGCTGTGTGTTACAAACTTTATGATAAACTTATAATACTATTCACTGCGTGAGGAGTATAAACATTAAAACTCTAAACTGGATGAAGGTTCTTAATCCTATACGATCCGATACAATAACATCCTTCACTAGAGATCTTATGTTTTCTTATCTAAAGTCTATTGTAGAATTTCTGACAGTTCAGTTTATTAGCTATGAGCATAGACTAAAAAAATACATACATGTGTTATTATAATAAATACGGAGGAGAGGGAACTAACTATGTAAATGTGGATAACTAGACACACTACAAATAATTATTTCCAAGCATTGCTGTATGGTTTTTTATAGAACCCAATTCAATAGTTTTAGAAACAAAATGATTTGAACTAAATATGCTTATTCGATTTAAAATGAATTGTAACCTTTAAGAATGCATCAGAAACTAAAATATAATATGTACAAATTGATTCATAGATATTCATATTCAGATCAATTCAATTATGTATGTTCATATGTTCATCTGAAATAATATAAAGCCGATCCAGATGTTTACACTACTTCCGTCCATCCCTCCTTCCATAGATACACACATACTTACTTCACTAAGAATTAGTAAAATGAAGTAGTTAAAGGATTATCTACATACCAATTCAGTCTGATGTTTGTTTGTTATGGATAGAAGAAAGAAACACTGTGGATGATGATAATGATGATGGTAGGAACCTCTAACTATTTTAATAAGATTATGAGGTTGTCACAATCAGTTGAGTTCAAATCAGTTCAGATCAGAATATAATTCCAACAGTCTGTTCCTCTGTGACTGCTGTTTGTCTATGGAAATTTACGAAGCTGTATTTCTATTATTCACTTTTTAATTTATAAAAAAAAGGCGAGACAAGAATATCTAAAACTTGTTGAAAACACTATAGTCCAGTGCACTTCATGCAAAATTGGAAATTCATCAATTGTGACACATCATATCATCAACATTGCCCAAGTGCAGTGAGGCGATTACATTTTAATACACATAACATTATAAATACATTATTATTTGTAGCGTGAGTAGTCGTCTTTGGAGCAATAATGAAACACTTGTGTATAAAAATTCATCACCATCTTCATCATGATCATCATGTAGAAATAATTATAATTTATGAGAATATTGTGATTTACTATTGTTATACACACTCTCTCTCTCTCTCTCTCTCACACACACACGCACACACAATATATATGTATAGTTATATGCATATATTTAAGTATTGTTGTAATTTATATACACATACAAGCATATATGTATTTTTTGAGTTGGTTCTCCTCAAGAAAGTTCAATGTTTTTATTAAAATTTAATTTAAAAAGAATTATAAAACCAGTTATTAGAACACCGCATTTCATTTATATAAAAACTTTGAAATATACATGTAAGTATTGTGAGTGAATATAGTGAGAACTGATGATAAATAGATGAATATAAGTATGTGTGTATGTTTACGATACATTGGGATTCATTATTTGATTTAATAAAAGTATTGTGCAATATGTTTGTTATTGATTTTGTATGTTATCATCATTATCATGATTTTGACTTCAAAAATTGTATGATATGATTGATGAATTAAGAAAACAGAGAGAAATTTTTAAAGAAAAAAAAAATCCACTAGTCACTATCGCCATTACTAACTTAATAAATATACTCTACTCACGACGTACGCACGCATGTAATTGAAGGTGGGGGAGAGTAGACACGAATGCAATGCAATGCAATACAATAAGTGATTCAGTTCGAATAACAACAATAATAACAACAATATGTAGGCAGAGAGAGGCACAACACACACATTAAATACAAATTACGAGTACAAATATATATAACAAGAAGCATGAGGCGGGCCTGGTTGGTTTACTGTAGCTGAGACTGTGGCAGCAGTTATTGAAAACATACTTGCGCGCACAACAAACGAACGAAGAACAACTGAACGAACGAACAAAATGAACCTAACGAGCGAGACAAAACGAAACGAGACGAGACCAAAAGGCGAGAAAACACACTTAAAAACGTTTATAAAGAAGAATAAAAAGAAAGAAAGAAGAAAACAACAACAACAACAAATAACTCACCACGAAACACAAAATTCACCACACCAACGAGACGTCGACGACAGCGGCCAACTACGAAAAGCAACACACATAACGACAAAAGATGGTGGAGTATATATGTGTATGTGTTTTTATGAATGTGTTTGTCGTTGCTTTGCGCCTCGTATATTTCTATAATAATTTTGAATCTGTGTGACTGTGTGTGTGGGGAACAGGAAAAGCCGCGGCGACGAGACAACAACGATTGCGGTTGTTTGCTGGTTGGAGGGAATTTTGAATTTTATGCGTTTCGCTCTTATTTCTCCTTCTTTATGTTTCAAAATTATATGTTTTATGAATTTTCAAATTTCCAATTACAAATACATAAATTATTTTTTCTCGCACTCATTATACTACTCCTATACACATAAATATATGCATGCATACATTGAAATATATATATATATATATATATATATATAGATGTATGTACAGAGATATGTGTGTTTGTATATCTGGCCACACTCACTCACTCGCACACACACTGTTGCAATTTACACAACGACGAGACTACAACGAAGTTGAGTATTTTTTAATACTATTTTTTTCGTCCATTTACTTTTACACATTTGATTTATGTTTTGCAATATATTCTTCTTTTTTCACGTTTGAAATGCACGCACGCAAATTCTTTCCTATATTTTTCACTGTTTATTTTCACTTTTGTTGCACTTTTTTTTCTTTCTTCCTTTCTTTCTAAGCAATTACAACAAGCAGTTCATTCGTCTTTCTCTTATTGCCGTCGTTCTATGCTGTTTTTTTTTTGTCGTTTTTCGCTTTGTACGCGCTGCTGTTGTGCTGCTGCTGCTGTGTTAGCTTGTGTCCCACTTTCATATGTCGTTAGGTTTTTTGTTCAACATTCAGCACACACTACAATATTTTAAAAACTATGTAGTCCATAATAATAATATAAACAAAATTTAGAAGAAAAAAAAAAACAAACGAACACAATAGAAACAAACAATTACTAGTAGCCGTGATTGTTTACGATTTTACTACTACATAATTTGTGTTTCAGTAATTTCTATAATAAAAATCTCGTCGTACTGTAGAAGGTCTATGTGTGTCTTTATTGCTACGCGATCATCTAAAAAAAAAAAAATCTTTTTTGTCTTCTTCTTCTTGCCAAAAATGTGTCTTCCAAAACCGATTACTATAATCGGTTCTCATGTACTCAAGTACTCGAATTATACCAGACAGTGCTGTTAACATATTTAGAATATTTTTATTTACATATATTTTTAAAATGTAAAAACAATAGAAACATTACCAGAAAATTATTCAATTCACCGATTGATTATAGATAGATAGATTTTATATTTTATTAGAGTTTACCCGCCCTCATTAATGTTATGGATATCGTGTCATCTCTATGTCTCAATAAGAAACAACATAAAAACAAATATGCTAACGAAAGAATATGAAATAAGTAGAGGAAGAAATAAATGGTGAATTAGTTGGTGAAGAGTTTGAGTCTGTGCTGGAAGGTGTCGCAACGTGAGAAGATTAGGTATCGTATATGTATATAGATAATTATTAGATTTATCTAAATGTACAGGAACTTTTGATTATACATATGTATAAGTGTATATAAATATATCTTAAATAAGAAAAAGTGATTTCAAAGTGTAAATTTTATATTTTGTGCTAATAAATTAATAATTATTAATTAAATAAGATTTAAAATGACAACGCTGCGTCCGTTTACTATTGATGATTTATTTAAGTTTAACAATGTGTAAGTAAAAAAGGCGCATTTTAATTCTAATAATTACATATTGTGATTATAAAACGTGTTGTTTTCTTTGTAGAAATTTCGATCCATTAACGGAGACTTATGGTCTTTCATTCTACACGCAATACTTGGCCCGTTGGCCCGAGTATTTCCAGCTAGCTGAATCACCTAGCGGTCAAATCATGGGTTATAGTATGTGTTATCTTATTATATGATTAATGATATGATAAAATAATCTCATTCCATTATATTACAGTAATGGGAAAAGTCGAAGGTCATATGGAGAATTGGCATGGACATGTAACAGCATTGACAGTATCACCAGATTATCGCAGACTCGGTTTAGCTGCATTGCTTATGAATTTCTTGGAAAATGTATCTGAGAAGTAAGTAGTAGTAGTATGAAATAATATTATTGTATTGCTTACCTCGGTCTCATTAATACTAAAAAAAAACTTCACATAATACATATTATTATTATACAAAAGCTCCCAAAGCAAAAGAAATCAAATGTTCTTGTGGTCTAAAAAACAAGAAAATCATAATGCAAACTTATTTGTTCTGTTCGAAATCAAATTTGATACCTGGTAAAGCACAAAACTGGTTGGTAAAAATCAAATCAAATGTACATTATGCCACTCACTCACTCGCTTGAGCACACAAAGGTTAGAAAGATTTGATATCCCTTGTCTAATTGATTTATAAAATCTAAATCTAAAATCTTTGGGGAAGTTACAAGACATGGAACTTGGTGTCCTTAGATGACTGTTCTCTAAAAAACTATTTGTTGATATGATAAATCTAGATGACATTCTTCTTTATGCTTACGGAATGACACTTCCTGGTCTTTATGTTCTTCGAAATTGCTCATATACTTATACTACTTACTGTACTACATAAAGGCGAAGACTAATATCTTAGCAGTAGTATCTCAATATAGGAGTTACCTGGTGCTCCCCCAGTCTCATTATATACGTCCATACCTCGTCTTACCTTGGCTTTAGAACTGCCTTGTAGAGTCAAACTTTGTGTCTTGATGCTAAGTTAAGATCATCTTAATACAAGGATGCCATTACGTACAGTGGCTCCCAGATTATTTCATGTAGCAGCACATTGGAACTTTGAAACGGTGCTGTTCGGAAACTAATAAAGATATCGGAAAAATTTGAATGTAGGATTGTAGCTATGTATTTAAATAATGGTATACATTTTAAAGGAACCATAAAAAAAATATTCCTCTTTCCATTTTTTTTGTCTATTTGTATTTATATTTATCTTTCGCAATTTATTTTTCTAAGAATTCACGTTAATTGCGATTCCAAAACAAGATACACGAGTTTTTTTAAAATGTGCACGAACCATAGAGAAACAGAAATGGAGTTAGCCAGCGGAAAATATCTGAAATTGTAGACTTAAGTCCCAACACAGTCCAGTTTACATTGGAAATATTTTTGCACGAAAATAGGATAGTGGATAAAAGCCGAAAATCGCCCAATAAAATTTTTTCCGACCAGGATAAACTCATAATTGTCCGTAAAATTAAGATCAACCTTAAATTATTGGCACCAAAATTGATCATGAAGGTAGAGGATGAATTGGGGAAGAAATGCTGTGCAGAAAATGTGGACTGAATGTTGCGGGAGGAAGGGTTTAATGGTCGAGTAGCACGCAAAAAACCTCTTATCTCAACAAAGAATCAACAAGTTCGGCTTAAGATTGCCAAGTAGCACGTGTTGAAGTCAACTTCCTTCTGGGAAGATGTCATTTTTTGTAGACGAATCAAAATTTAACATTTTTGGTTCAAAAACAACATTTTAAACAAACCGTGCCGCATGTTGGTGGAAGTGTCATGATTTTCAGGAGTCAGACAATGACCCAAAATACAAAGCTGCTGTTGTGCAATCCAGTGCAGTGCACGAAATTAGCTGTGACCTTTTTTTACCTGTATTTTTAGATTTTAATATAATTAATTAATTATAAAAGAAAGACTGCCCTATAAAATGACGATCAAATTTTTCCGATATCTTTATTAGTTTCCGATGTGTATGGTTCAATATGCTGCTGCATGAAATAAGCTGGGAGCCACTGTATTTCAAATTTTTATTTGAAGCTGCTTCTGTTTCGCCTTAATATGGGTGGATCTTCCAAGCTACTTAACTGAAATGCATATGATAACTGTTACTGCGAAGATAGTTTCTTTACATTAAGGTGAAAGTTGTTTAAACAGACAACTGTGTGTTCTTCACAATAGAACCGCACGTAGTAGTTGAGGTTATCCAGCTTTAATGTTCATGGAAGCCGGCAGGTAGGTGCAAAGGCAGGAAAGAAAATACAAAGGAAAAATTAAATTTTTCTTATTAAGTTATTGTTTGAATTAGTACTGAAGGCGTCATGGTTGCTGTCCAAATTTGTTCTAATTGTCTCATATTTTCTGGGTGAAGCTGCGTAAGTGAAAATGCTTTCTTGTGTGTTGAAGAAAATCGATTTTTCAGTGAAGAAATAATAGAATAAGAAACATATAGATATTCTGAAAAATTCTTCCACATTTTCAGATGGTTGATTTGATCTGTAAGTCTATTTTGCCATTACTCTAGGAAGTTGAAATACAACATGCAGTTTTTCGCAAATTTATTAGCTTTCGCGAATATGACCGCAAAATCCTTAGAGGCATTATTGTGGTGAGATTGAAGCAAAACAGTTCATTTACTTACGTGATCGTGTTTTGCTTTTATATTCTATTTACTTCTTGTAATTGATTGCTGAAACAAGAAAATCTATGAGCGAACTTCGCGCATTAGCACGCAATAGAGACAGATGGAAATCCTTTGTTTATCAACTTTGTGAACAGACTGTATTTATAATTTCTTTAAATTGTAAATACGTCATAATATATATCCGAGGAATTCTTCACAAATTATTGGTTTTTTTTATCATCTTTATCATAACGTAGATAGTGAACATCAATCGATAATTGTTCTCTGCCACTAATATCAGCAGTCTCATCAACCAAAACCGAAAAAAAAGGAAATTTTTTCTTCAAAATCTCGTCTATCTGGTCTGTTAAAACAGAACCCTCGTCGACTTTCCCAAGAAGTGGAAGTTCATGTAGCCCGCAAAATAAAAGTTTTGATAGATAGATCGAAGTTTTAAACGATTTTCTTCAACTTCCTTGTGATATGCCTTGTTTACAGATTCACGCACGCTAAGTTCTCTTCTATTCATTATCTTTTCGAATGTATTTTACGAAGCCAGTGCGTTACAATACCACGATAAGACTGTTGCAACTTCATAAAACTTTTGATATTTGAGACAAGTATAAACTATAAACTGTCCTTGTGGGCTGCGCTGCAATAGAGGCTGAAATAAAACACATCCGACACAGCGGTCTTTTTGCCACGGATATATTATTAGCCATTCATTTGTTCAACAGCTTAACTTCAATAGTGTGCTTATATAGGTGAGGCACAATACTTTTTTTTCTACATAATATACATGTATAATACAATATTTTGTATTAGTTAATATAATGTTAAAATGCATATTCATATAATAATAATAACCCTGGAATTCTTGATTTATGTGAAGAACAAAGAAGTAGAATTTCCTAATATCGAACGAATACTGATATCAATAGATTAATTTAATCTTGTTTACAGAAAACGTGCATATTTTGTGGATCTTTTTGTTCGGAAAAGTAATCAAGTTGCAATAAATATGTATAAAAATTTAGGCTACATCATATATCGTACGATATTGGAGTATTACTCTGGTGATCAAGATGAAGATGCTTATGGTAAGTTTTAATATGAATATGGATTGAATAATGAATATGATGAATTATGTGAAGAATTTCTTTCTAACTATTATTATTTAATTATTTTTGCAGATATGCGGAAAGCTCTTTCAAGGGATATTGACCAAAAGTCTATAATACCATACACGCAACCAGTACGACTGGAAGATTTAGACATGAATTGAATGAACTTTATATAATAACAGAAATATGCATTGATTGAGTGATTTGTTGAATTGAATTGAATGAATGATACTAGTTGCTAACATTAGAGGATAAGCATAAAGTATTTCTCATAAAAATGAACAGTAACACAAAACACACAATGGACAGGATTTGCACTTAAATAAAGTGAAGTGTTAAATAGGTTAAATGCTTTGTCCGTCGTCCTTTTTTTTTCATTTCAAAAGAGTTTTTATTCTTTTCCGAAAGTAATTTTATTTTTCCGGGCGGTTTTTATTCAAAATTTTTTTTTCTCCAAGAGTTTTTTTTTATATTTCCCTATAGTGATCCCTAATATCAATCAATTTAGTGATCTCCCAACCATTTCTTCTATAAAATCACCATCCTCCATAGTGATCCCAACTTTTTCCTAAAAGGAATCACCATTCTCCACAGAAATCCCGAATTTTTCTTCTGAGAAATCACCCTTCTCCATAGTGATTCCGAATTTTCAATTTCCTCACATCATCATCACCATAATCCAATTTTGAATTTATTCTACTATCAACTTAGACTTATATATAAATTTATATGAGGGGATCAACTAAGTCAGTCTGCAAGACTCAAGGGATCAAGACCAGAAAAAATAAAAATAGATGTGAAATTTATGGTCACACTTTCCTATTGGATGTTTTTTCTTCTACGGAAAGAGATCAGTTCGGTGTGCAATTCATAACATACAAGAAAATATTTTAAATGACACACAAATCTCATCTAATTCTGTAAATAACTTAGGTTTTCATTTTGAAAAGTCTAAATCAACTGTTAATTTTGTGCTATTACAAGACAAGTATCTAAAATCAAAGAAATTGTTCAATCTGTAAATAATAATGACAATATTTTTAATAATAGTAAATTACTTCCTTCCCATATTAAAGTTACTTTCTTTTTTAATTTCATAAATTTTTTGATGTTGTTAATAATCTTTTTTTTTATTATTTATAATTTTTTTTTCGTTTTTAAGTCTAAGTTTTTATAACATTTCTTTTCAAAGTCCCCCAAAATTTCAGCGTAAATAACGTTTAAAAATGCAAGAAAACAAAAAGAAAAAATACTTAAGAATAAAAATCAAAGGTAAATAATAAAGAAATGTTAATTTAAACTAATGTCATCAATTTATAATTAATAATTTATGATTTTAATTTGCACATTTAATTTTAATTTAGTTTAGTTTTGTAAATAATTTGTCATATTTTTTTTTGCTATTTCCCCATTTCGATTTCCATTTAAATTTTTCATTTTCATATTTAGAAATAATGAATTTTTGAATACTATAAAATCTATTTCTTTTTCCTATAGATAACGATGCGTGAGTTACGCCAAATGCTAAACCAAACACAATAGTGTCTCACCATGACGATGATGATGTTGATTTGATTTTCAAGGTACAACTTTCCGTGTAATTCGGTGGAACTTAAACGTTACTAAGAGTTATGTATCATATCAGACATTGGTCTCATCAAACCACTTCACAAAATAATAATAATAATTTTGGGATTATAAATTTGTAATATGTACTATTATTTTGAATATGTTGCATCTTCTCTAAAATAAGGAGGATAAAATTAAACTTACCTTTATCTTTAAACTGTTGAAGGCTATAATAAAATGTCATTATTTTAATTAAAATTTTTATGGAATGGGAACAGCCTCTTCCCTAAACGGAGATCTTTGGGGAACTTTTTATGGTAAGAAATACATGTGCATGAATAATATTTTGTGATGTCCTCGACGACGGTTCTATTATCACAACAATGTGATAATATCTATACGTAATAGTGTGTCAGGCTTTCAATGAAAACTCGGAGACTAGTTTTTTAGTGGTCTGTCGGAAAAGTAGACCAGGAAGGATTAATTCTCCCTCTAATCGATGCTAATCAACGAAGCCACTAATTACAATACTTTATGAAATTAGAAACTACGCCGGGCAACGCTAATAAACTATAAATTGGGTGATTAAGTAAATGTGTGTTTGATACGCAAACTATGAGACAAACCTCTTCAGCTATCAAATATTGCCAAATGTTTTCATGTGTTCTGTTACAAAATAATAATGAAGTTGAAGAACTTTTAAAAGAGCATTTGCTGATTTTACTCACAATCTCCGAGCTAAATAGAGAAAATCTATTCTCTAATCTAAGATCTTATACATTTTCATTATATGATGACATACAATAAAAATAATAAACCAGAAAGAAGGGTATCTTCGACTATGCCGAAGATATAATACTCTTCACGCATCTGTTTGCAATGTTTTTTGTATGGAGCTATGCAATCCAGTAATTCTAGTATCCTGAAATTATGGTTGATAAATATGGATTACAAACCAATTGTCATGATAGCATAAAAATGAAAAAAGTTTTTCTAATAAGAACATGAATTTGAGGGGCTACCCCTCCTGATAGTCCAAGGGTCTTGATATTTTAGTGACTTACGTATATTTGTATTTGTTGCAAAATTTCAGATCAAAAACTGAGAAACTAGTTTGCATACATACTGATTGACGGACATAGCTAGATCAACTCTTCGTATCGCGCTGATCAAGAATATATAAACTTTATGGGGTCTACGATGTCTCCTTCTTTGCATTACGAACTTATAGTACTATTCACTACGTGAAGAGTATAAAAATGTATTCCAAATGATCATCAATCAATCAACTGTACAAATACATACTTACTACATATTAGCAAAAAAGTAAAAACGGGCAATATGCCATGATCCTTGGGCTGATGACCTGGAACTGTATATTTTCAGTGTCATATAACCATCTTCTGGTACTCGAATTAAGTATAATTCGAATTCGTAGCGATACAGTGACAAAAATACAAATTGTTGGTGTTTTTTTTAATTATTCAATTTCAATCAGTATGTATTTTTTTACATTTTGAGCTCATTAATTCTGTATTCAGTTTTAATCTAAGCGTAGAAATAGCATCACAGATATTTGCCGTCTTAAAATTATCATTCATGCATATGAATTTTTGTAAAGTGTCTATTGCTTTACATGCTTCACTTATCGAAGGTGGTGTTTCAAAACGGTTATTATGTTCTACGCTATCATGTTCATGTTCATGTTCATGCTGATGATGGTGATGAGGATGATGATACTGAGAAGGCGTTTGAAGGAGTTGATGGTGGTGCTGCTCTTGATGATGATTTTGTTGATGTTGTTGCTTCTGTTCAATTGTAGTTAAACCTTCACAGATTTGCAAATTATCATCGATGTGTATGAAGTCATCTTCCAAAGCAATTTGTCCATTAGTAGCATGTTTTGCCAGTTGTTGTAATAAAATTGCTAATATTGTCAAGTTACCGTTGCCATGACCCTTGCCTTCATCATCATCATCATTTCTGCTTTCGTCATCAATTGATGATGTTGATGATGATAAAGCACCTTGGCACATGAAGCCAGCTAAACGAAATGAACGCAATATGGTCATGGCAGTGACCGTGTTCCAAGCTTCGCTTAACATTAGCAATGCATCGAATATATTTATAGGTAATGATGATGATTCTGATTGGGATTCTGTAATTTTTTGTAACATACGAGTTACTTGGAGTTTTCTGTAAACAGTCTTCAATGATTTAACAATGCCATGCTCCAAGGGGCATAATACCATCATCATTGCTGTTGTCTCAGTTTTTGATGGTAAAAATTGTATATTAATACACTGGAGACCCTCAATAAATGGATGCACTTGGCAATTGTCCAGGATCAAGCAAATTTTTCGTTCCATTTTGGCCAAACTGCGATCCCATTCATGTAACCATTTCTCAAAACACGTCGCTGTCATCCAAGCCTTAGTGTGACTTTCATATATAACTGATGATGGTAGGGAGCAATGATTTGGTTTCTTCGATTTACCAATGACAAGCAATGGTCTCTTTATGGATCCAGTAACATTTGTTGCTACCATAATTGTTAAGCGCTCACTGGACCATTCACCATTAGCACATTTGACGCTTTTAAATTTATATGCTTCAAAGGGATTAACATTATAGAATAAACCAAATTCTTTTGCATAGAATATATTATCTGGAGCATAGACTGAACATAATAAAGGCCAAGTACCTAAGAGCCAGGATTCAGCAACAGGTGAATATGCTGAGCACACCAAAGGCCAAGTATCCAATAGCCATGATTCACTCGTGGTTCGCTGGTGCTGATGTTGATGGTGGTGATGGTGTTGGTTTTGATGAGGGTGTGCTTCACTTATCGAAGGATGAGGATGTGACCTGTTTCCTGTAGCCTTTTCCTTATTTTTCCTTGTTGTAGGTGTAGGTTTATTAAACTGTATATTATTACGTGTGCGAAAACGTTGAATCCATGATGATGTTATAAGATGTTCACCTAAACCCAATTTCGATGCAAATTCATTGGCTTTTGCCTGCATAACTGCCCCATTTAGGGGCATATTAAGACTTTGTTGTTGCTTAAACCAACTCAATAGAACTTGATCTAGTTGATTATTAAAGGAACCACGCATTCGCCTTATATTCAATGAATTCGTATCCAAAGAGGCCAGAGTTTGATTTTTATTCTTATATATTGTCGATATGGTGGAATGACTTACACCAAAATCTCTGGCTATTTGTGAATTCTTTTCCCCATTCTCCAAACGTCGAACAATTTCCAATTTCTCTTTAACCGTAAATGATTTTCTTTTACAAGCCATTATGATCTGTGTCGTCTTACATACGAGAAATGATTAAATTTGTCAAAAATTTCATTTAAACATAAACAAAATGCAAAAGCCCACAAAAAATTCGTTCTTTGCTGTTTTTGTTTACTTTTTAATCCAAAGACAGACGACGATAACAATTTACATACACACGAATAAGAAAAACAAACAACAAAAGTCAAGAAATATCTGTATCTGTATCTCTAATCATGAAAACCAATACATATACATATCTGTCTGTAATGTGAAATTAATTCCGATATACAAATGATACGACACGATACGATATAATACGATAAGTAATCTATATAATGAGCGATGACCACTGATTCGATTTTTTCGATTATTACTGTCGATATCATTTGTATGTATGTATTTGGAATAAATTGTATTTTAACAATATGTATTTGGTATTCGATTAATATCGTGTGTATTTAGTATTCGATTAACATCGTGTGTTTTGGTTCGATTACTGATTATTGTATGTGTTTTTCGATTAAAACGAACCAATCGAACCTGTCATCGGTAAATAAATAACAATAACATTTTCGTCTTGGCAAGCGACGCACTTAGCGTATCGTTAATTTCTCCGGTCGGTCACTTGCGAAAATATTTTGTCTTTATTGTCGTCGTTACTAACCGAACCGGTTTCGACCTCGACTTTTCGATCTTTCTTTGTGGGTATGTACATACTTCAAAAATTTTCAAAAATTGTCTTTTCTGTTCTGGATTTCGATCGATACGATTTTAGGGTCGTAATTCCTTCTCTCATATAATTTTTACTACCATTGAGGATGATCATTTTTCGCTTGCATGGTAGAAATTTATTGTTTTAGTGTGTGCAATGTTTTTTCATGCTCTTTCTTTCTCTTTTGGTTATTGCGAACCACAAATAAAAGAAAACTAAGGTTCATGCAAACACAAACAAATACACAAACACATGCTCATGTGCGCAATACATGTGTACATACATATTTATGTACATATGTACGAAAGTGAATGAGCAAATACAAAATGCGTACGAACATATTTATTTCAAAATTTCCCTTTGTGCATCTATTGTTCGGTTCTTTTATTTTTTTTCGCTTACATCGGTTTTAAGATATCCTACACCATATAACCACGTAGTACGAGCACTAACCACTATTAATTGGCATGGGAAATTTTTTTTACTCTTCACGTAGTGAATAGTATTATCAGCTTGTTATGCAAAGAATTAGATATGGTAGACCCCATAAAGTATACATATTCTTGATCAGCGCGACAAGACGAGTTGATTTAGCCATGTCCGTTTGTATAGAAACAAATCCCTCAGTTTTTGACATTGAGAACTAAAGTTTTGACTTTTTAACATACGCAGCACATTTGTCGTGATCAGACGTATCGGACCACTAGGAGGGGTACCTCTCATACAAACTCCGTACTCAAATTTTGGTTCTTATTTGAAAAACTTTTGTTTTTTGTGCTATCAAAGTGAAATTTGAAAACTGTGTGTTTGATCCATATACATAACCCACTAGTCAGGACCCTCGGACCAACAGGAGGGGTGCCTCTCATACAAAACCCCTACTCAAATTCGTGTTATTATTAGAAAAACTCTTTTGTTTTTTATGCTATTATCTTGAAATTTGGACAAAATAGGTTTCTTATCCATATTCATCAACCATCTAAATTTCAAGACCATAGGATTACTGAATCGCATAGCTCCCGTACAAAAAACATTTCCTATGGGTTGCGTTAAGAGTATTATATCTTTGGCATAGTCGAATATACCCTCCTTTTTATTGATAGTTCAAATTTCAATGGCTTCTTTTTATGTCTAAGTAATAATTTGTACTTTTTGTAAAGAATATTTAATTACCTTTAATTTGATATCAAAACATGTACACATTTCATATAAAAACAAACTAAAAATATGTATTGAAATGAAACCACTTCCATAATACATGAAATATTTTTTACCATTATTAATTGGTACAGCAACGATATCTTGAAATTAAAACTGAGCAACATCACCCTTAAATTAAACAAGTTTAACTCGTTTTTCCATAGTATTTATTATATTTAGAAAATCTTTTAGAGTCCCCAATTTCCTGAATTTTTTATTTTAATCAAGCCAGAGTACGCTGAGGATCATGTCTTAGCTTTGTTGTCGATTCCCCATAAGTTTTTTTTTTTTTGATTCAAATTTGGGCTTGATGATGGCGGTCTAAGGCATCAATCCATTTTCTTGAACCCAATTTTTGGTTGTTGTTGCGGTGTGCGGAGATGCATTATCGTGTTGGAAGGTATATTCCCCACAGTCAGAAAGCTTGATGGAATGAGGTTATTTTCTAGGATACGCTTGTACTTTTCTGCATTTACAGTGCCATCTATAAAGTAAAGCTGTCCCAGACCTTTTGCTGACATGTATCCCCACACCATTGTGCTCGCTGGAAATTTGACACCTACACAAACATCAAATTTGAATTCATCGCTAAAAATAATAACGTTCCATTCCGTCTGTACCCAGATAAGCAATCTGTCATCCTCATAGCAATCACTTTTCCATTTGCAAAGATGTGAGTAAAGGTTTTCTTTAGCGTAAAAGCATCAACATAAATAATTTGGTCCCATTAGATTATTGGTGGTTCTGCTAAGCATATGATGCAATCATACATTATAGAAGCCATATCCAATTTTTTTCATTTGCTAGCGCGTCCATTCACGTTATACCGTTTTTCCCAAGATTTTTATCCCATTTTGTCGCTATACCTCTAACAGTACTTCGCCGATTTTGCTTTAAAATAGTCGTCAAAAGCTCTTTTGTCACGTGGAGTAATTTTTGAGACTCAACCTCTGTTGGCTGTATTATTGAGAATGTTGCCATTATTATAGCTTTGCACTATATTTCGCACCGTAAACTTGGATAACTTAAGATTCTTTGATATTTCGCCATAGCTGTTGCCCGAATTGAATTTTTCAATAATCAAGGCTCGAATTTGCTCACACACTGGCTGACCGCGTACCATCGTGAACAAATTAAGACTAAATTGAAATAAAGTAACAAGCAAAAGCCCGATGCTTTTGCTTTTCCTACATCACAACATTCTATATACCGTTACTCTTACTGTTTTTGTTTACATTTCAATTTCTTACTTACTTTTAAGATAAGATATCGTTGCCGTACCAATTAATAATGGTAAAAAATATTTCATTTTTTTGTAGTGGTTTTTTTTTTAAATACTTATATATTTTCAGTGTTTTTTATATGAAATGTGTGCATATTTTGATATCAAATTAAAAGTAATTAAATAACCTTTTAAAAAAGTATAGACTTGTATGTTTAATAATACCTTAGACATAAATAGAAGCCATTCAAACTTGAACTATCAAAAAAGAAAAAAAAAAAAAAACTTGCCGTGCCAATTAATAGTGGTTAGGGCTCGTATATAATCTTGCAATAGTTGAGGACAAAACAATTAGTGCAATTGACAGAACAGCAGGCAAAACACACAACAGACTCAACACATGTGGAAAATAGTCAGTAAGTTAGTCAGTCAGGCAGTCAGGCAGTCAGGCAGTCAGGCAGTCAGTTAGCCAGTTGAGCAAGCCAAGCAGGCACTGCACACACGCAAACCTAGTTTTGAAACGTGTAGCGAACTACATACATATATGTGCACATAAATACTCTTATACTTACGTACCTCGTACACAGCTGCAAACAATAAAGAATATACGAACATACATGTACATAAGTATACACAATATATGAATATGACCTTATATACCACCCCAGTTGGACTTAAACTACACGAACATATTGTAAATGAAACCCCAGTCGGACTTAAACTACACAAACAAATTGTAAATGAAAACAGAGAACATATTATTTCCATATGATATGCAATACTTAATTTCTTAGCTAAGAGAAAATAAAGAAAATTCTGATTTGTAGATTTCGTGTGCGCATAGGTCACAAATATTTACTTATATATAGTGTACGTCAACAATTATCGTATAATGGATATACAAATTGTAAGTCTCAAAAAATATTTATGCCCATTGTCTCTGTGGAAATACTTTTCTTTGGCATTGTTTTGGACTTGGTCCGACCATGCATGCAATATTGAATCGGAATGAGATTGGATGATCTGATTAAATCGGATCAGGTCACCAGAAAACGTAGCAATAATTTACACAAAACAACTTTGGCTAGGCTCAGATACACACGGACATTCTAATAGACCATAACCATGAATTATATATTTTTATTGTTGAATACATTTTTTATGAATGAAAAAAATTATTTTAATAACAGTGAAACGTATCAAAATCAGTTGCGTGGTTTAGAAGTACTGAGTATCAAACCGGACAGGAATTTCGACTTTGCTTTAAACTATGCAATAATATTAATAGTGATAAATATATAAAGAGGTCTATTGGTGCGATTTTTGTTTGGTCATTAAATCGTCAAAACTTTTTTCAACGAATTTCGGTTTATTTGATAGAGTAATTCTTGCAAATAATTATGACAATTGAATTCAACCCAATGTTGGCCGCGGCTGGCTCGGCAATAGGCCATCCTGGACACCAATTTTCAAGCACCTTTGTTTGTTTACGTAGCCGCCGAGATGAAAATACGAACCGTTCCGAATATTTTCATGCAAAATCTGGAACTCATTCAAAGTCACTCAGCGAAGAGTTAAATTTGTGGAAGGTCATCAGATTTCAAGTCCTGAACTAGTTGAACCTTGTATGGAAACACTCCGAGGTCTTTGTGCAAAATCCTCCTCAGAGTGGTTCCTCTATTCCAAATAAATTTTCAGTATTTCAAAGCATTGTTTCAAAGAGAAGCTATTCATATTCGTTCAGAGCAAGCTTAAAACTAAACTACTGTCAAACATTTATGGCGCGAAAGTTTACAGCGTCATTATCGCCGGTAGTTCAAAATCGAACCAATAGATGCCATTAGATACATATGTGAAATTATTCTTAACTTTGTACAGGCTGTCAATTAAAAGTTTGAAAAATTACACAAAAATTTCACTTCAAGAGTACATGGAACAAAAGTGCAGCAGAAAGTCATCGGGTGATCCATCAATTACAACCTGCGACGCAAGGCCAGCAAAGTTTGTAGACGCTGAATTGAATTGAAAGAAATTTTGGACGAAGACCGGGGCCAAACCCAAAGCGGCAACGTAAGGCGTGACTGAACAACCCGTTTCATTGCGGTTGAAAGCAATAACAATTAATATAAATTACATACTTCAATAACAAAACACGATTATCTATCAATTCGTTGGCTATGAATATCTTATTTCGGCTTTTCTCTTTTTGTGCATATTTTCAAATTTTCAATTACATAAATGTGATTTTTTTTTATCAATGTAATGTAGAAATTAATATTTCCATGTTTATTTCATTGGACACATTTGTTTAACGAAGTCTCTTAACACACTTTGCGGTAGCAGTTAACTGGCATAAATCGTCACGTATGGAAATATGTTATGCCCCCTCCAGGCGGCCTTCCCTCGCTTTCTATTCCTTATATAATTTATTCACTATTTCATATTTAATCTATATAAATAAAAATGTAAATATTCGTATATTCATGACATCTGAACTCGAAAACTACCTTACCGATTGCTCTGAAATTTTGACACAACTTTGCAGTCGATTTGGGACGTGTTGTTTGATACTTATTATTTATATATTTACTATTATTATCCTAATACATACAAAAACAAATTAAAATGCTGTATACGCCATCTGTTACAAAAAAAGAACACACGCTATCTTAAAAATTTTACGGCATCTGTTGTTCATCGCATTATGTGTGTGTTTTAAATATCAAAACTAAAGCATACTTTAATGACAAAACATAAAGGCTGTACAAAACAGGAAAGGAGACAACTTCGTGAGCGATTTCTCCACTCTATATGTTTAATAGTGTGTGTAGAGAGAGAATTGCCACTAATTCAATCAATAGAATTCTGCATATATATCACGTTTACAGTTGAAATAATAACGTAGGGAACTTCGTTCCTGACGGGAGTCCCCCGAACGCACGATTTTTTTTGTTAATGGCTAAATCACTGTTAAAGTGCCTGACTCTTAACGTTTACTTTCATTTTGCAAACATTTAATTGACAAGCTGTAAATATTTTTCTATTCCAAAGTAGAGCAAACAAAGAAAAAAAAAAAAAAAACAATGAAAATGCAACCCTGACTTGGCATTGGCTTTAATTTAATAAACAGCGATGCCAGACGAAAGTATTTATTTGCATCTGGCAACAATGCAATGAGTGTGAATGGTTATGAGAAAAAAGACGGGCGCAAAACATGCATGATATGTGAGATAAAACGAGTACTGTATGTATGTATGTATGTGTGTGCAAGCGTGAGTAGTGTATGTATGTGGAACAGAAAGACAGAGAAAGACATGAACACTGAATATCTGGTCTTAGCCCATATTGTTGTTGCTGACAGCCGCTGAGATCAAAAAAGAAATATTTTTTCCATTACTTTGTTGTTATTGTTGTTGTCAATGCCATGTACGCGTATGTATGTATGGATATAGTGCCTTCCAACAACACAACGAATGAAGCAAATAAAAGCAAACGAATGAATGAAAAGTAAAGCAAATGAACAACAAACGAGCGAGCGAACCAGTGAACGACGAGTGAACAGAAGATAGCAAAACCAAACGAAACGAATCGAATGCCACACTAAACATGACCGATGAGTACAACAGCAGCAGCAGCTGAAAGGGAATAATAAAGCAAAAGAAGAAATCGAAAAAAAATATCTGATGAAAATTACAAAGCGGTTTCACTGCTGCAAACGAACGTACAACAACGGACACAACTCAATAACAACTGCGACGACGACGTTCGTCGAGTAAATAAATATTAATTCGAGAAGAAGACAGAAAAATAGCAAAAGAATAAAGAAGGTAGGTAATAAGCGCTTTAAGCAATAAAACATATCTAGCGTTCAATGCTTGCGATTGCCATCTTCATCCATCCATCGGATTCAATCCATCGCATCTCTTTAAACAACGGTAGCTTGCGGCTCTCTCACTCTCGGCTGGTGCATAAAATGTGCAAGTGCAAGTTTCAAATATTTGAAATTTTAAATTCGCATAATTCTTCGTGGTGTAAACGAAAAGAATAATTAATTCCAACAAAAAAAAAAAGAAACGAAAAAATCGAGCGAAGTCAATTAAACACGTTACGCTGCGACTCTGTATAAGTGTTAGTAGTATAGTGTATGCATGTGTTTGTTTTTTAGTGTGCGTTTGTGTGTGCCCACGTATCTAGTGTATATTAGCGAGCGTGTATGTTGTGTGTCTGGTGTCGTATATATCTATCCATCTTTCGTTTTCTTCGCCCAAACGTCGTGAGTGAGTGAGTAACAACTGAACAGAAAGGATGAATAGTGTCTTTATGAATCAATTCTCTGATTCTGCATCTGAAAGAATTGCAAAAATAAATTTCCTTCTTTTCTCAGCCATTTTCGCTTTCTTAAAATGAAAAGCACACTACATGAGTATGCATGCGTTTGAATATATATGTATATGTGTGTGTGAGATAGAGCTCAATGAACAACAATTTTCTCTCTTCTCTTGGGTTCTCAGCTCTTTTTTTGTGTGTTTCTTTTCCATTTTAAATATTCGATTCGATCGTTGCTTGACTCGGCTTCATGTATGCTTGGGTACGAATACTTGATTTAGACTTGACTTGATATATTGATGTTGTTCATACATCATACGTATGTTGTATCTATGCCACCACTGTAACCCTGTGGTGGTGTTGTTGTAGTTTGATACCAACCGACCTCTATTGCTCATTAATTCATCCATCCAACTATCCATCCATCATCATACCAACGTATCCAACCGACCAAACGACTCAACAGCGGATTTAACTCGATTTTAAAGCTGTTGCCACCACCACCACCACTACAACTACTCACTACTACCACCAACGAACAAAATATCATCATCACGATGGTGATGATGATGACTTAAGGGAACAACATTACCATCGCTACCACCTTTAGCCGTCCATTTTGTGCACTGTATGCGGCAAGCATGGAAGGAAATTGAAACCTTTGCTTTGCTTGCTTGCCTGCTGTTTAACTGCAGAGAGGGTAGCGATAGAGAAGTGAGTGAGAGGGAGAAGAAGGGAAACGTTCGTTTCGAACGAACACATTTATTGTACAATGTACATTGAACACACATTTGTTGGGTATGCGATGAAGCCTGCTGGTGCTGTTTCTATTGCTACTGACTGCTGTTACTCTGAGAGTCGAGTCATGGGTTCACGTGTGTATGCGTGAGACTAACTATATACTATATGCACATGTATGGCGTTTCGTGTGTTTGTGCTCCGATACATATACGCTTGTATGAGTGAGTACTCGTACTCGGTGAGTGAGTGAATGTATAGCATGCAAACGTATATGTGTTTTGAAAGAGTGGCAGCAGCAAACGACAGCGAAGCAATAGCAGAAGAAGATTATAGGAGGAGAAGAGAAAAGTAGCTAAAGCGGCGTCGGTTAGCAGTTATTCATATGTGTTGTCGTTCGTTCGTTTGCTTGAAAACAGGAGTCAGTCTCAATCAGTCGTTGTCAGTTCAGTTCAGTCCAGTCAGTCAAACGCTGTGAGAAACGAGAAATCCAAGAGTGAATACTAAACTAACTACACCAAAAACCACTATACAACCATCATAAGTCAGTCAGTCAGGCAGTCGTCAGTGAAGCAAAGCGAACGAGTGAAAAAAAACACAACATATAAAAATTTTATTCAAAAGAAAATTTTATTTAAAAAACAAAACAAAATTTTAAATGAAAAAGTAAGCAAAGAAATCAACATCAACAAACAAGAGAATCAAATCAGAGAGCAAAAACAAAAAATAGGAACAAAAAAAAAAAAAGGATCAGATAATCCACCGTTCATATTTGTCTTGATTGATCGATCCTCCTCAGCAGACAGAAGAAAGAAGTTATTCCCCAATTAACTTTTATTAGTGCGAGAGAAGCAGTTACCAGCAGCGCTTTAAGTTCTGGGAACATATACACAGTTACATTATACACGCAACCACACACACACACACACACAAGCATATATATATGTATGCATGCATATATAGAAACGCATCTAAAACGTTCAATTTCTCAACCCAATTCAGGCAGGCAACAATTAGCCATGCAAAGTGAAGCGAAGCAAAGCATAGTATAGCAAAAGCAAGTTAACAAAGAAGCCAAAAGTGGCAAGCAACCCAAACGAAACGAAACAGCTGTTAGCTGTAAAAACTGAAAGAAAGATTAATAAAAGAAAAACAATAATAATAAAAAATAAACAAAAGTAAGTGTGAAGTAGTGAAAGATAACCGAGAACCTGGAAAAATTATTTCCAGTTTTATCATACACATTCAACAATATATTCTACAAATAATCAATCAGATAAGTCAGTTAGTCAGTCCAAGTGAGACCAAGTCCAAGTCCATACATCATTCACTCCTCAGTCAGTCAGTGAGATAGTCATATAGTCCAGAAGCATCAAGAATTTGGTAAGCAAACAATGAGAAGAGAGAACTGAAAATCCATTCAACTTGAAGCCAATCCAATCCAAATTTAGATTACTTGGTTTTAGTGTTTAATTTTTAATTTCTAAATATGTATGTTTAATTAATTTTTCTTTAAATTTTTAATTAACAGAGTGTGAATCATATCTCATCCTCCTCCTCATCCTTGGAAAGACGAAGAAGACGACATTTGAATATCACTATCTATAAACTGAAAAAAAACGGAAGAAGCACACACAGAAACGAAAAAAGAAAACTGAAGAAAACAACAAGGGCGAAGACGTTGACGACAAGGAAGGATCTCTAATCTCAGACAAAATGGCTAACGGCAAAGCAACCACAGCTTCATTCTTTGAAAATGGAACAACACAACAATTTGAGTATTGTTTCAAATTATATCCGCAAGTCCTGAAATTGAAGGCAGAGAAACGTTGCAAGAAACCACAAGAATTAATACGATTGGATCAATGGTATCAAAATGAATTGCCGAAATTGATAAAGGCACGTGGCAAAGATGCCCATATGGTTTATGATGAACTGGTGCAGACAATGAAATGGAAACAATCTCGGGGTAAATTCTATCCACAATTATCATATTTGGTAAAGGTAAATACACCGCGTGCCGTTATCCAAGAGACAAAGAAGGCTTTCCGTAAACTACCCAATTTGGAGCAGGCAATTACGGCCTTATCAAATCTAAAAGGTGTCGGCACTACAATGGCTTCAGCTTTGCTAGCAGCTGCTGCACCAGATTCAGCACCATTTATGGCCGATGAATGCTTAATGGCAATACCCGAGATTGAAGGGATCGATTACACTACCAAGGAATACCTCAATTTCGTACAGCACATTCAATCGACAGTTGCACGTTTGAATATTGAAGTTGGTGGTGATGTACCAAAATGGTCACCACATCGTGTCGAATTGGCATTATGGGCACATTATGTAGCCAATGATTTAAACCCGGAATTATTGGAAGAGATGCCAGCAGCATCAGCATCATTAAATAATGCAACAAATGGCAACTTAAACAATAAAAATGATGATGAAGATGCTATCGATGGTGATGGTGATGGTGATGGCGACATTGACGGAGATGATGTCACCAAAGTTATAGACAATGAGGATACAACAAATGATGTCGATGATGAAAGTCTTGGTGGTGGTGTTGGTCCAGGTAAGTTTATCATCATCTACATTTATATTGAATGCATCTCGTCTATATGATTTTCTTTATATGTATAAAGTAATGTTTGGTAATAATTTGCCGCTTTTCTGCTAGAGAGAGAGCAGAAGTGGTGGGCCAGGCAATTCTGTACGTCGTTCGACAAGTGATAAATGCTACTAGTAGCATCAACAATTACTATCAGTAGAAGAATTGATAGGGAATTTCAGCTAAGCACTGAACAGATCATCCCATACGCATTTGAAAGCAGCCGCTTAGGTGCACAGAAATAGACAGTATTTCAATCTGCGTATTAATGCTAGAAAACAATGAAAAGAAGGAGATGCTTTTCAAGCAAATGATAGAAAGGTGTGTGACTGACAATGGAAACATGGCAGTTGCTTACAGTAACGTTCTTGGTAAACGATTGTAGACTTGGAAACTTTTGTTATCTTGTGTTTAGTAGCATTGGAATGGAATTATCCACTAAGAGGTGTTCCACTCTTATGTTAGGACTTCATATCAAACAACTAGACCATTTGAAGGATGCATTCGACCAGAAGCGACAAGATCAGGCCACACACTTGCAGAGGAGCGCTTTAATGACGTATAGTCCTGCCATTATTCTATCAGATTACTATTTCTTAATCTCTTTTTGACGCTGTTTCAAAAATCTAAAAGAGAAGACCGAAGAAATTGTCTACTTCGTTTAGTTTCAGTTTTTGCCAATAACGATTCTCTGAGAGGGGGACGCATGTATGTATATCTGATCTGATTGTGATTCTATTAATCTCCTGACATTATTAAAGAAAACATTAAAAATCTTGTTAAAAACGGCAGCAACTCATTGCCTTATACGCTTATTTATACAGTGAGTGTGACTCATAACGAATTACCAGTTGAGCAAACAGATTGACCCGGTCCCGACGACGACTTCGTTATAGATGAGTCCAGTCTGAATGTATTACATATTTTCTTTTATTGATAAATTTTCTTTGGTTCTTCATAATAATGAGATTTTGAAATTGATAATTATGAATGAATACTAACTATTACCATAATTTTTTCTTATCTACAGATGGTGGGGGCAACAACAAAAATAATTCAATAAATTCTATAACCACAACAAAAACATCAATAACAAATGCTGCCAATAATCTTGTAAATGCTGATGGCGGTGATTCGAATTTTATATCGAATGATTCAACTTCACAGGAAGATGTGGAACCACCAACCATTATTGATGAGGAAAATACAACACAGACTACAGCAACAACATCGACTGAAGATGGCGTTGAACCAATTGGGACACCGTTAGCTTCTGATACAGAAAGCAATATTGAGGCGCCAACACAAAAGGCTAATTTTATTAATAAAACCACTAAAACCCCCACAACAACAACAACAGCTGCTACCAATGCCACCACTAATATTACTATTACTCCTCTTGGACATACAACAGCAGCTGCAGGAGCAGCTGAAGATGGAGATCAACTGTCCAGTAATAATAAAACCAATAATGGTATTGCAGCAGCCGCTGGTGGAACTGCAGCTGGAGCCAATGCATTAATGGACACTGCCATTGGCAATGGTAATGGTACATTATCAGCTAATGAAACTAGCAATTGCTTAAGGTCGGCCAATAATGTAGCAGGAGATGCTGATGATTTAGATGATGACGATGACGACGATGATGAAGATGACGATGTGGATGATGAGGACATCGATGATGAAGATGAAGATATGGATGATGATGATGATGATGACGTTGTCGAAGATGAGAGCATCAATAGTCGTCAAAAGAAGGCAAACAGTAATGCCAAAATTATTATCAAGAAAGATCCATCATCAGCCACTGGTGGCAAGGATGGCAAAAATGGAACAGCAGATCTAAAGACATCATCAGCAACAATTGGCCAGAAACGAACTGCTGTTGCGCATTGTACCGCTGATGATGATGATGATGATGATGATGACGACGACGACATTGAGGGTGGTGGTGACACTGTTTCAGGTGAACAACCTGAACTGAAAAAGTTCCGTAGCGAATGAGAGAAAAATAACCAACAACCCAATAACAACAAAAAATATTAATAAATAAAATGAAAAACAAAAAAAAAAATTATTTAAAAACGAAAAAACAAAAAAGAAAAGTAATCAGATCAATATGAAAAAGAAAATAAAAAAATATAAGAGACAACATGGATAAAGAAACCACATTTTGAAAGAAATTCTCAAATGATGGACGCTGGACGATGATGATGAGTTTGGTAGAATTAGAATCAAACAGATGAAAGAAAACAATAAAAAAAAAAAAAGAAGAATTACTATGAATGACAACGTCCCGGAAATCAAATATATATTAAAGAAGAGACATTTATATAAATTAGGAATCTTTGCACACACACACCGTAACACCCTCACACCCACACCACACACACAAATTTATATATATATTATTATAATATATTATTTTGAAAGGAAGAAAATCAGCTGATAATGAATGATGATAGTTTACTTAAGTCTCGCTACTCTGAGCTATAAATTTGTTAAAAAATAATTTACTATATATACACACATATATATATATATATATATATATATATATACATATGTACATGTACACACCACACACACAAATACACACACTTTCACACATCCCAAAAAAAAAAAATTAAAAAAGACAAAACATAAATTTAATTAAAAAATACAAGTAACCAATTAAAAGGAAAATTCTAAACTTCATCAAACAAAGAAGAAAAACAAAAATGTATACAAAAATGTTGAAAAAGAAAGAGAGAGAGAAAGAGAGATAGTAGAACGAGCAAGAGAGAGCGAGACAGAAATAGCGATAGAGTGGGGGAGAGAGAGGGAAATTAAAAAAAAAACATTGTTAAATAGAAATGAAGAAAATTTAACTCATGAAAACCATATAATAACATAACATAAAATAAAATAGCGCGCATAAAATGAAATGTTAAAAAAATAAATAAAATAAAATAGAACCCAATAAAATGATAAGAAAATAAATAAAAATACAACAATATTTTTACACTGTTTGAAGACAAAATAAGAGAAAATTAATTAAAATAATTACAAATATAAAAAAAAAAAAAAAAATCCATTAAATATAAATACAATATAAAAATAAATAAATACAAACCAAAACAAAATACCGCAGTTGCCCGAAAATAATGAAAAAAAAAAAAATCATAAATGCATATATACATACACAAAAATAAAAAAAAAATTATAACAAAAATTATTACAAAAAGAAAAAAACAGATCAAATCAGATTAGAACAAAAGAAGAGAGAGAGAGGAAGGAGAGACAGGAGGAGGAAAATATGAAAATGAAAATTATGTTAAATGTTGTAAAAATTTAAGCAAAAAAAAAGGAACAATTTATAGAAAGGAAATAATCCTAATGAACAAGAAACAAAAAAAAAAAAAAAATTGTAAAAAACATTTTTTAGTCACGAGATGTGTGTATTAAAACATTTGGCTACACCAAATTCTTTTGGGAGTGATGCTGCCCAATCCCGAATTACCTAACCAATCAAAGAACAGAAACAGAACAAAGGAGAACTGAAGAAAGTTTGAACAGACTTTTTTTTGCTTTTTTTTTTTTTGTGTTTGTTTGTGATATGAGTTTATTTGAGAATTCCAATCAATCGTTAAAAGAAAGGTGAGCAGCAGACCAAGCCGAAATGAAGAGTAACATACAAAATTGTAATATAATGAATAAAAAAAAGTCATAATTTCAATTCTCCAAGTTAAGAAAACTGAAGAGAAGAAGAATCTGAAGGAGAAGAAGCTGAGAATGAGAATGATAATGATAATTTTAGCCTTCATTTTCTCTTTACAAGACATAAGACGACAGAACACAATAAATTTGGTTCACCGAAGATTAGAGACACTAAAACTTTTTACACATTTTTACTACATAGAAACTGGAAACACCTTTTTCCAATTATTAAGCATAACTTTGACTTGACTTTTTACGCTTCATTTAACATAAAAATCAAGTTGTTTGTACCAAAATTCTAATTCTTTATCTTTGAAAATTGAATACAGAACATTTATACTATGCATCATTTATATGTATTTAAAGATATGTACGAATGTGTGATCTAAAGCAAATTGCCCTGATCAAAGTTCAGATTCTCAGTATGTCTGTGAAATGTATAAAACATCATATGTTGTATAATCATTATACTTATAATCCTTTATTTATTGTGATCATTTTGATTATATTTTTATATGTACTTATTATATGGGATACAACGTAATCTAGCGATTGTCATTGTCATCAGTTTACACTTAAGTTAAAAATTCACTTCTCATTACAAGTATTTTGAGATCGCCTTCTTCAAATCTTCAATCGTCATCATTCTTGTTTTCATATTTATGTATATCAAATTCAAATGAAATAAGATCAGAACTCAGTTTAGCAGTCAGAGTAGTTCGTTCAGTTCATGTGTTTTTATTGTATCTGATATAAATTTAATGAAAATAAGGTCGAAATATTTTGAATGAGTATAAATCTAATTTAAAATTGTTAATTATTATAGAACATCCTAATCAACTCAAAATTGTCAAGAAAAAACTTCTAAAGATCACGAAATCTTTAATTTCTATATATAAAATATTGTTTCAGAAAAATACTTCTTCAATTCAGTTTAGGCAAATCAATTCACTCCTATTTCATTCACTAATCATCTACCCATCTATCTTCTCTTTCTTATAATTCACTCAATCAATCACCCAAAACACAAGACATTTTCCTCCACTCCACTCTCTAGATCCACTTTAATCTAATCCTCTTATGCGCGCGCTCAACAAAAAATTAATAATATGAAGAAAAAAACGATTGGTGTTTTTTTTTTGTTTTGCAGTCTTAACAAGGAAATAAAATAAATTAAATTAAATATATATATATATAATGTAATAATAAAATTTATATATAAAAAAAAAAATGGGGACAAAAAATTGAAGAAGAAAAAAAAAAGACATAAAGACAAGAATCTTTAGATTTAAATTTAATTAAATTTTATGTGTTTCTTCTAGGACAACACACAACCACAAAACAAACAACAAAAACAAAATCCAAAATCCCCTCAGACACTTTCCTCATTTAATAATTTTTAATTAATATTTTTTTATTATTATTACTATTATTATTATAAAAAATGAAAAGAAAATGAAAACAAACAACAAAAAAAAAAAAAAAAAACGAAACCGTATTAAACTTTTTCTGTGTATTCAGATAATTATAATTAAAAATAATTTATACAGAATATTATAAACAAAATTAATTAATTTTTTTTTATCTATCTTTATATATTCGAATTATCAAATAATAACAACAACAACAAGACAACAAGAAAGTGAAAATATATACAAACATAGATGGATCGATCTACCGATCTATCTATCTATCTATCATATATGACTTTATATATATATATAATTTTAAATTTATATTTAAAAAAAATATGCAATTAATTTTTACATACACACATAAAAACAAGGAAGGAAATATATTTATTTATATACTTATTAAAATTCTTTATAAAAATAATGAATTCCTTTGTTTTCTTGTTTATTATTTTAGATTATTTTTTATTATAAATTAACCTTTAAAATGAGAAAAATTCACTCTTCATCCAATCTAATAATCCACCACTACTTACTAACCCAATTCCATTTCTATTTTATTTTTTGTGACATCATATTTTTTTTTTATATTTAACACACACACACACACATGATGGAAATACATTTTTTTTTTATATAATACATATGGAGAAAAATTCAATGAAGTTTTCAGAAAAAAAAACAAAGGAATAAAATCAAAATAAAATTATATTTATTGTATACCACCATGCACATATATTATTTATAATAAATTGATTGCAAAACGCATTTCTTTAATATTATTTTTATTTCTAATTTTGATTTTTTAATTTATTAAACAATTTAATTATGATTTTCGAATTTTCATTTTTAAAAAAAGAAATAAAAAATTACATCAAATGAAAATGAAATGAAAGAAAAGAACAGAACAGAAAATCCTTTCAAGCAGGGAAAAAATGTTATTATTTTTTTTTTTAAATTAGTAATAAAAAACAAATTAGAATGAAAAATGTATACTACTTTTTAAAATGAAAAGACATTGAAATGAAAAACAACATGAAAATGAAAAACAAAAGGAAAACTTAAATCACACACACACATACACACTCCTGCACACTCTCACACACACTTAGACACACCCACACAGTCTAAAATGTTAAGAAAAATGCAAGAATTATAATGAAAAAAGAAAAATCATAATTTATAAATACATAAATTAATTTATATATGTATATGCATATATAATCTTTATTTACATATATATATTTATATATATATGTGTATGTATTGTAGTATATAAAGATATATACATATACGTATATATATAATTTTCTTACAAAAACAAAAAAAAAAAAAAATACAAAAGCAAAAAAAAAAATATATGTATAAAGAAAATAAAAAACGGAATCAGTTTGTTATTTTATACTCTTCACTTAGTGAGTGGTATTATAAGTTTGTCATGAAGTTTGTAATGCACAGAAGGAGACATCGGAGACCCCGTAAAGCATATATGAGTTGATCTAGCCTTGACCGTCCGTCTGTCTGTCTGTATGTATGTATGTAAATTTTGCACGAAACTTTTCTTTTACCATACGCAGCACATCAGCCGAATCGCGTCACTAGGGGTACTTTCCATACAAACCCCATACTCAAATTCATGTTCTTATTAGAAAAACTTTTTTTTTTGTGCTATCATTTTGAAATTTGGACACAATATGTTTCTGATCCATATGCATCAGGTAAATTTCAACATCTTAGGATTACTGGATTGCATAGCTCCAATTCAAAAAACGTTTTCAAGGGGCTGCGTGTAGAGTATTACATCTTCGACATACACGAAGATTTTATTCTTTCTGGTTTTTTTCTATTTGAATCGTTTCACCAACATCGGAGGAATTACAAAAAGCAACGAGTTTAATATGATCCCGCTATAATCATGTACATTGGTTATACTTTCTGTACTGTAGAGGAGACTTCATCGTGCATCATAGTCTCTGAGGGCAAAAAAAATTATAGCAAGCTGGCAAAATAGAATAATGATATTAAGGAAATTCTAATACTTTTGATATTTTTAGACGTCTTACCATGTCTTCCTGGAATTTTGTAAGAAATGGCTGATCAAAGGGTCAGATTGCAGTACCTGCATTTTTTTTGCTTCAAGCTGATTTTGTCATCGAAATTTCTTGTAAGCTTGGTAATTCTTGCGGATATTTTACGAATCACTTTGCCATTATCTCGATCTGTTCAAGACATTAAAATTGATATAATTTCAGCAGTTCTGCTTATCAATACGACTATTTATCGCTACGGCTGAAGCCCTCGCAAACAAAATTGGTACAGGACTCAAAATTCGCAGAATTGCCGAACGTCAAACAAATAGATGTATTTTATTCTGTATCAATCTGTTGAAAATTATTATCACTTTCAATATAAATACATATGTATATTCCTTTTAAAGATTATTGAATGAAATTTGTTCCAGGTTCCTTAGCACTCAGCTGAAAAGAATTGGTTAGTTGTAGGAATTATTGTCCCATAATTCTAGTAACCAAAATGTAGCAGATTTTTTGAAAGATACTCTAGTGTTAAAAGATGATCATCCTTGTTTTTTAACTTTTAATTTATTTAAAGATTTGGCAACTTATTATAGATAATATCCCCAAATTTCCAGCGGATGCATACAAAAGAGCACTGTCAAATGTTAGAACCATTTCCTGTAACTATTATTTCTCTCGAGAGAACTGGCTCTATCTTACGCTTCCTAAAAACATATCTGCGGAGCAAGGTGTCAGAAGATCATTTAAATGGTGTAGCTTTAATGGATATCCATCAAGATATTTCGGAAAAATTGGCCCTAATGATTTATTGAATTTTTTTAATAGGAAACATAAAAGAAAACTGTCTAATATGTCATTTAATACAACAAGTACATTTTCTACTATTATTCTTGCATAGTTTTGTTTAATCTCAAATATTTGAACACCAGGACACTTTCAGATGTAAGTATTACTTCTTAATGGATTAAAATGAAATCCGGCGGTGAATACAATGGCATGAGGAAACTTGACCAGCCAAAGAATTTGTCCCCTATAGGGTTTTACAAAAAAGTGACGTCAGATACACATTTTTTAACGACTTTATAGACGCCCTTTCGATTCCGAAGTTTATGGAAATTGTTCAGCAATATGGTGGCCCAAAGCATACTGGGCTTTCAATTCAGAATTAGAATCCCTATTTTAGTTGAAGGAGTGGCCGACCCAACGCTCAGACTTCAATCCTGGCGAAAATCCATTTGAGAAGGGGATACTTCCAAAATTCGATAGAGAGCTAATGGAAAATTTACTGTGGGATAGAGTGCAGCATAAATAAAATTGAAACTATGTTTCAGAATGAATACTGCTATTATTATCTCACCTAATTTATTAAATTTATTTTTCGCTATAATGCTAATCATCTATGGAATACCTAGTTTTTTTTTTGTTTCATAATTTTCTATCCAGCCGTTGCTTCTTAAATACCAAAATGTGCAAAAGTCGAGAATACGAATATTTTCTCATTTTTTTCGAACCTCTGTATTTGTTGTAATTAAATATGTTGTTCTCATTAGGCACTCTGAGTCCGTCTTCCAAAAACTGCATGATTAGAATGTATTGAATGAACAAAAGTCTGAATGGAAAAAATGCATCAACCATTAGCTTGCTAAAACTCCCGTATTGTTCCAAATCCTGTCTTTGTTAGACCAGGCAGACGTGAGATAACAACCTAGTTCATTGAGATTTAGCGTTATCCATCTGCAATAACATTCTGACCATGTACGTGAGGTGTTTACGAACTCTCAGACGAGTACAATTAGTACGAATTGTTCGACAAATGTTTACAAAAAAGGCTTTGATACATTAAAAAGGCATCAGTTTTTTACTTTTTAATTGAGAAACACATATTTATTACAAATAATATTATAATTATTTCTTTTTTTTGTATTGTATTTATTTACTTGTAATTAACATAATTTATAACATTTAAAATATATTAAATATATATAATTTTATTTTTTTTATTGAATGAAAGCGCATCAAAGCATATTTTAATACTCAATATATTAGAATAATATGAAAAAATATTTTCAAGGCGCTTTCGATAGTGTAAATGATGAAAATGACTTAAAAACAAGAAAAAAAAAATGGATTATCTTTAGCCATGCCAAAGCTTAAGTACACTTCACACTCATATTGTACGCATTTATTGAATCCAAAATTCTATTTTACTACTAACAGAGTCCAGGGTACCAGGAAATATTGTATGAAGTATTAAGTTTGAAAATTGTTTTTAATTTGTTGAGCTTCGGATGAATTCTTCAAACCAGGTGTCATCGAACTCCGGTTTTCCCAACCTAAGATATCAAGTTAGGCCAGGAGGAAGACGAGTGATATGAGAAGCTGGTGGAGAGGGGGAATAGGGTAAATATATGGAGTGGAAAGAATAGGATCTACCGCTTTTCATTCGGTTACCAGAGCTTCGTTTGCTTTAACGGGATACATCATGTGTTGGATAGGAGGATAGAAAAATACATCACTGTTCTTTGTAACCACTAACGGGGTCTGTGCAAACAATTATTATTATACATACATATTTTGCTTGAAAACGAGAATAGAAATTTGATATAGTATATATAGTAATTGAAGAAATCTTTTAACCTTTTTAACTGACTTATAGCTCAATATCTCTAAAACTGAGAGAGTAGTTTGCTTGCTTAGGATAAGGCTGGCATTAGATCAATTTACTAATAAATCTAAAATACATATATGTAAGGAGGTTTTCGATTTTATCCTCTCAGTCAAAAGTAGTACAATAATATGGTAATATATTTACACTAAGTGTGAAGTGTGTAAATTATATTAAGTAGAATATATATCAGTCTTTCTAGAATTTTGCTGATTTCATTAGTGGTGAATAATATTTTTTTTTTTGTTGTTTTTTGGATCTTCAGTTGATGAAATCCCATAGTATATTACTAGTTTAACTTATTTAAATAAAAAATAAACTAATAGACACGTCCATAGGGCAAAGTATTTTGATAGTAAGGTATGAATAATTTGCTTCCAAAACGTGCCGCCGATTGGGCCGATTCGCTGCTGTAAAATGGAAATGAAAATAAATATTAAAGGAGAAAATGATCCAATTCCGAATACTTCCTTTACTTTACTTTAGTTCCTAAAAAATATTGTATATGAATAATATAAATTCTAAAAACTATTTTGAAGTTATTCATTTACTAACTGTTATACTGATACATCCATTAAAATTATGGTTGTGGATTTTTCAAATAAATAATTTGAGTATATGTACAACATATTATGTATTATCTAGATCCTATTATAGAAGAATTGAACTTCTTTATTATTGTACTACTTACCTTGATGAGAACATAGAAGTGCAAACCTCAGCTCGATGTATGCGACTGCTACTGTTTGTAGTTGAACCACTGCCGCCACCGCCACCACGATGACACCGGTTATGTCGCCTTGTACGTATTAACGAAGATATGGCGACAATAACAGCAATCAAGAATATCAAACCCAATACACAAAATGATATTGCCAATTTCGATATGGATAAACAAAGTGTACCTTCACCAGACAATTGACGCAATTTCGGACCATATTCATCTACTATGTAAAAGGATTTCGAAAAGAATATAGAAAAAAATAAATAATAATGATTAGTGAGATGAGAGATGCGAGAATATAATACAAATATCATTGATTTTAAGATTGGTTTTCTACTATTTGGTAGGATAGTAAAAATTCGCTAGGAGTAACCCTGTGCAATGTTCTTTAAATGCTAGAGAATAGCGATATTATAGAAATAGATGAAGAAGAGGAGCATTTGCTATCAGAGCAAAGGCCTACAATGCTCTATTTACAGATGAGATTGGGTAAATAGGAAAATCAGAAAAGTAAGACCATCAAGTCAGAAACTATTATTAGTAGAGTCAGAAAGCTCGGAGCTAGGATCGTTTGCTATAAGAAAAATGTACTTAGAGATAATAGTCAGTTAAATCGCAGTCGATCAATATCAATTTGTAAGCATAACGACCCATTAGAGTATTGTCCAGTTTGGAATGATTTTAGCTTCACTGTTCGCCTTCGACCTTACTGGCATGGGACACCGTGCCGGTTGAATCACTTTAGCTTAGAGTTCCTACGCCTTACCACGATAAGGTAGTAATCCAGCAAAGGGGCTTGGGCCCAACCAGTGACACGTACTGGTAACTGGGCAAGAGGGACTTGGGTCAAATAGAAAAATTTTCTGGTAATGGATGAGTGGATGATCTTACCGCTTATATTATAATGTCGATCGTAGCGTAAATGATCCACTTCGATTTGTGGTGCTGTCACGGCCAATGAGTTAAAGACTTCAATGCGTGCGAGATATTTATCACCACTAAGATTCAATTGTTCAGTTGTGCGGCATTTAAGCTTAAAAGATAAAATTTGGCAAATTATTATATAGAAAGAAATTTGTTCATGCTCATCGTGTATATATGTATATATTTTAATACTATGGATCCTACTATCGTATGTTATGTTAACTTTGTTGGTCGGTACAGATGGGTTGTCGAACTACTACTTAACGAGCATTTTGTAATGCAAGAAAATGCGAATGCATTGTTCATTAATTGTTATTGTTTTTATTATTGTACAATAAATAGGCTTCAGTGGGTTTTAGTTTCAGTGCATTCACCACATTAATTAATCCAATAAGTTTTCCAAGTTTCTTACTTGAATCATCAACATGCTTCGATGAGCATCTACGATAACAAAATAACAATAACAATAACAATAAAAAATAACAACAATAATTAAAACACTTTCGTTTTCGTATGCAATTTGTTTAAATGTTAAGCAAGGCAAGCATAAACGGCAAACATGTTTGACAAAATTAATTGAATTATTAAGTAAATTTTATATTTATGGATTGTTTTATGATTATCATGATATTTTCCTTTTCTTAAGCAATTTGCTTATATCATTAAGTTAATTGAGTTAATTGTTTGTGACTTTGTTGTGAAAAATTTTTGGAATGTGCTACAGTTAGGGGTTTTTATTTAGAAAATAGAATATTTGATTATGAAATTATATCTTCCGTATTGGCTCTACTCCTACCAAACAACAAACAAAACTACTTGATTAGATTTATCATAATCAGATTTGATTGTTCTCACATTGGACTGACATTCAAACCCCACGAAATATGTCAACAGATACGCAAAAATAGTAGAACAGTTTTTCATTACTAAATTTTTGAATGAGTTAATAAAATTATAGTGTCCGATTACCTCGATCGATTGGTTTAATCGATATATCGACAATGTTTTTGCTTTGCATACGATTTTCTTGCTAATTATCAACAAGACTGATGGATGCTAAAAAGTGAAATGATGCTCAATAAGTTTTTCTCATTTTGTGTGGTGGCAAATCAGTGTCAAACATATTGGTCAAGCATGTTTGCCATTTGTGCTTTTAACTTTTATTTTAATGAAATACAAATGTGCAGGTGTCTTTGTAAGAATAATAAAACTAATTAAGTAATTAAACAAGTTGTTGGATGGTTGCTTTGCTGAATTGGTTGATCTTACATTTGGACAATTGCCTTTGCACAATTGTACACCACAACTAATGTGTAAGCGTTCACGATCGGGAAATTTAAATGCCGGAAATGTTGCTGTAAATGTTCTTTCAACAAGATCCTCTTCTTGTAGCTTAGACCATCCTTCTTCTACTGGTTTGAAATATGTGTGTAAAGCTGGCATTACCTAGAAACATATATATATAATATACAAAAATAAATTAATAGAAATAACAAGAAAATTAAATTAAAGATGATATCATCATATCATATCATATAAGTCATGTGCGAACGATTGTTAAAAGTTTAGATTGTAACAGAACTCATAATCTACAGATCATTCGAAATGTTCAACGTCGAACGATATAACTAGAATATATTACTGAAAAGTTTCATTTATTTTTCCTCAGGAAATTACTTTGTATTTTATTTTGATTAAAATAATATAGTGAAATTGCTTGAGAAAAATCTTAGTAAATGCAAATGTTTTCCATGTAAAAACTCAAGGATTTAGCTATAGCAATTAAATGTCCGATATTCTTTCGTGTAACAAGAGAACAACCTATTTAAATATATATATTCCAATATCGGATAGTTCGAACCAATATGCTGTATAGTTCATATAAAGTACATATGTATCGCATATTCAAAAATTGGATCGATCAAGCAAATACATAAGTAATTGATAGAGCGTCCAGAAAAACAGACTAAAAATTATATACAAATATGAGCTGAGTTTTGAAAACTACTCGTATTTAGCAACCAAAATTATTGTTTCATTTTGTTAGAAACACCGACTATCAGTGTATTAAAATAAAACCAGAAAGAAGATTATTTTCGAATATGCTGAAGCTATAATACTCTTTAACTTATCTTTGGGGTAGAGTTAGTATATATACTACGTTTTCGCTGGGAGCTATGCTATGCAATAATTCTATGATCTTGAAATTTAATGATTGATGAATATAGGTCAGAAATTCATAGTAGCGAACATGAATTAGAATTTGGTTATATATGGAAGGTGCAACTCCTAAAGGTCTGATTCGTCTGATTCCGAGAAATTTTCAGCGTTACTAGTAAAAAGAAAATATAGTGCATAATTTCGGATCTCTAACTTAAAAAACTGGGGGACTAGTTTCCATACATACAGACGGACATAGGTTAATCAACTCGATCCGTCGAGATTTATGGGGTCTCCGATGTCTTCTCTGTCTGTTACAAACTTTATAAGAAATTTATAGAGTATAAAGACTCTGCATGAAATACGTTAGATCAAGAACTCAGGAAACTAGTTAGCGTGGAAATAATCAATTAATAGTGAAATTTATTTTCCTCAGATTATAATCATTTATTTATGCTCAATGCATTTATATCTTTTGTTCTGTCTAATTACAAATCATATACAAGAAAACATTAGTCCGAACATAAATTTGCAACAGATGCGCTTTAGTGATTTTCACGCTCATGTGTTTTCAGGAGAAAGGATGCTTACAATGTTTAGCATCTGCACAGTGTATTCATAGTAAGAGTTGTGTTCAGAGTACACAGTGCTTCATTCATTTGACTTTTGGATTGGAGTTGTATCGGTCGATGGACTGTACAAGTGATTGTTGTGTGTCAACAGGCGATCGTAGAAGGCAATTGGTTCTCAACTACTGCCATGACATGAACCTATGTCTCTGCATAGGGTTCCTGGCATACCATAGGCATCCTGTTGGTTATGTATTCTTCTGCAAGACTTTCTTTCTTCCGTTGGGTTTAAGCTGCAGTGTGCCATATCTGGATGCCGTATCTCCATACAGGAATAATGATTTGGGCGAAGACTGTGCGCATATTCCCGAAAGAGAGTAAGCTTTTTCCGTTAAGCAGCCAGTGAATTTTCATGTTGGCAAACAACATAAATATTTAAAGAAGTGAATTAAGCTCATTGGTGGTCCAATGAGACCTCCAATGGTCTGCTGAGATTTGAGACTGTAACACTGAATCACCTTAGCCTATTGCCTTATATAGCCTTACAATAGGAATGTCGAAGTTTTATTGAACTCGGATTTTGTTTGTGTTTGTTTTGGGGCACCTTTTTTCGGGAATATGTGATTTAGATTATTAATTTATTCTATTAACTATTGTTATGTCAGCAAATAATAAATAAAGAAAGTAAACTCTTGGATGAACTTACTACTTATTATATCATTCATGTCATAATAATTACAAAAAAAATATATATATAATACAAACGGTACTTTGTGCATGACAAAAAAATAGAAGAAATACATAGAAGAAGTAGTGGATGTGGAAGTAGTATTAGTACTAGCAACAGGCCAAACAAGATTACCAACTTATAAGAACTCGCATGACACTTGTCGCGTTTTTTTATTGTATTTAATTGACATTCCTAAGTATTAAAGAGTTGAGTTGTGGCATATAAGAATTGTATATCAAAAACAGACAAGTCGAAGAAGTCGGAGTAGACTCTTTGTCTATTTGTCATTTATGATATAATAATAATGTCGTTACCACTTACTAAGTACATATATGAGTAAATATATGAAGTAAATGGATATGACTTGTTACAACCAACTACAGCAACTACAAAGTGTGAGAATCGACATGAAAACTAATAAAAAAAATATTTGATGAAATCGTAAAACATGAAAACATACTCGGATGTTTACTTTTGCTATGCCAAGCGTTTAAATACGCATGATATAATAAGTTTTATGTATTTTTAAAGAAATAATCGTATTTTAAATAAAACTATTATATTTTCTACATATACGTAAATAACATGTCAGTATAACCTTTTCTGGACAGATTCATGGCATTTATTCAAATCTTTTAGCACAATATTATCAGTTTGTCATGATGTGTGAAATACTAAGGTGTTGAAGGACTTTAAATGGTCCCATGGAAATGATTTCAGAAGTCTCTCTTAGCATCTGGAACTATCCGGAAGAATGTGGGAATTTTTGCCAAACTGCTCAAGTCATCAAAGAGAGGTATTCCTAGAGGAAGAGCAGGTTATTCACATAGGAGGTATTGAGAACATTCTGATATTATCTTTGGGTCATTAATCCAATTGTGCAATGCTCGTTTAGGTCATCCGTCATCATCCGCATCCTATACTTGTTAAAGTGCATGTCTGCCAGTACCTTGGTTAGCGCTTCAAAACCTGAAAGGATGTCTTGTAGAGGTCTGCCTTTATAACTATTGGAATTTGTTTTCTATGTTGGAATGCCGTGATTTAAACAGATGATCTGAATTAAGTAAATATAAGACACATATTTAATATATCTGTCTTCAAATTGAGTGACTGGTTTATATACTCAGTTTGAATTTACTACTTTATTATACGCACTAGAAAGAAGATGTTTCAAATTTCAACTTAACAAATGAAAAATATGACGGGCTAGGCGATGAAAATATTGTAAATGAGTTTCCCGGTTTGCTTAAATATACTCATGCAGTTATGAACTTTGAATTGATAAACACTGAAGAAAACAAAATATGCATAGTTTTATTTTTTTTTTTTTTTTGGATCAGTAAAAAGATTAAGGTTCCGTGATAGACTTCTTGGACCGGGGGCTTGAGCCGACCATCCGTTCCGATTCGTCCCTTAGATAAGAATATTACGTATGTGTGTATATCGGATCGATTTCCTTTGACTTATTGATCATTTCAATTCTCACCTTATAGAGTCTCTGGGTGGATAGTGCATTGCATTATAACATTATAGCAAATTTATACAAATCTATCTGTAGTACTTACATATGTATGTACTAAGTATCTATGTACAGGCATTCACATTCATACATACAAACGTAACATAATGTCATGCACACAATAAACCATAACAACATAGTCATGTGTCAAGTTCAATGTTTCCGCAGCAACAACAACAACAATAACCATAATAATAACCGTAATATACCATGGGAGTACCCAGTTTTTGACATAAGGGTAGGGGATCGAATCAGAAATTTTAGTAACTCAACACTTAGCACTTGGTATTTATTTAATCATCATTGTTTGTTGGCCCGACTGTCTCTAGTTAAGGTGAATGAGTGAGAGTGTGTGTGTGTGGAGTCAACTACCTTCCCCGCCCCCCTTGGTGTTATCATGATTAACACACGACGAATGACGAATGTAAATGTTGTGTTGTTGTTTTTTGTTTTTATTGTTGCTTGAAATATTATACTCCACGTGCATAATTTCTTGTTTTTGTTTTTTGTTGATTGCGAAAAAGATATAGAGCTATAAACAAAAGACAAAAGAAAACATGTTAATCAGGCACGTTTAACTCTCGGATACCCTTTACCCTGAAACAAAATAGACAAAGAGAATAATCAAAGAAGAAGTCGAAATCAATCAAATTTCTTTTGTTCTTTGAAGATTCATTTTGGTGGAGAAACTTGTTAAATTTCGGGAATATAATTTGTAAAAATTTTATATTAAAAGGTCTAAGCAGAAAACATTTTTTGGAATGTCATCAAATGGATGTAGATGACCCTGTTTTTTTTTTTAAAGAAATGTAAAAGGAATAACATGGGCATTCTAAGATTATAAAGCTAGTCCACTTACCAATGCTCTATGAGAGTCTAACAATTTTCTGAGAACTGACTCTACTAATTATTTTTTTGAAAAATAATGTGCATTTTTTTTAGCAATTTGTTCTGTTCTATCTACTCTATGAAGCTCTAAATTTTATCCGAGAACTGAGTCTAATTACTATATTTTTTCTATGTTGATTTGTTTTAGCAAGTGGTTCAAACTGAGTTCATGCTCCAGCATATTTTTACATAAGATAGCTTTATCTATATTCCTGGTGTTTTGTCTACTCTATTGGGCTTTAATTTTGACTATCCAAAACTTTGTGTGCTCAGTTTGGGTACAGAGTAGTAAGTATAACATGATTATTAGCAAAAGCACAGAAGCTGCTAGTTGGAAAAAAATAGCGGAAGAGAGGAAGAAAGGAAACAAATGGGAAAACAATAGCAGTATCTCATAACATAGTGTTTTGTTGAACAAAGGTAAATGGAGTGTGTGGACCGGGCAGAAAGAAGGTCTGTTGTCAGAGTAAAGAAAGAAAATAAAGATAGTTTTACAGAGAGATTGATGCTAGTACAGTTCATAAATTGGTTTCATTTTTCTCTCACATGCATTTAGCACATGTTCGTGTATGTAATACTCTACTTTATCATGTTTGCTGTTATTGGTTATACCCTTCACTTGTAAGCATCAGAATCGATCTAGATACGTTTGTTATATCTTAATGTCAATGTTTCTGGGTAAATTTGTTTCACTCGTTTTATCATATTGTCAGTGGCTTGTTTTGACTAGTGGGAACTTTGGCAAAGTAGAATTTCGGGTATATGGTCTTCACAATAATTTTGACCAAAGAGTTTTATGCCTTACAATACATGTTAAATACAATTTTTAAGTCTTTGCAAAAGGACTTTTATATGTGTTTAGAATGTCTATTAGATAGATATCTTCACTTATATTAATATATACATATAGATACTATGGGGAAACTTGAACAGACATCAAAAAATTGTTATTGAAAGAATGAAATAATTTTGTTCAATGGATTAAAAGGATAGACGCTTAGATTTTGCAATCCCATATATGTATCAATAACGGAAGCACTTATAAATAATTTTAAAAAAAGCTATAAGAAGTTTTTCTAAATGTGGTTCATTATGTGAAGGTTATTCGAAATTCGATGGTCCCGAATTCAATGGATTTTCTTGCCTTGTGTTACGCGGGTTTTTTTTTTTTTTAGATGTTAAATATAATAGAAAAATGAAGAAAAATTAAACAAGAAACATATATACATACGTACATATGTGGACGAGTATGTTAATATTTTTCAGGCTCTTATAATTTTTCCATGTGAAAGATTTTAACATTTTTCTTTATTGAAAACAATACACACGAGCGAGTGAGTACATAAACAATAAAGAAAACTGCGCCGGAAGTTCAATAGAGTTCATTATAAAAGTATCATCTTTTGTTAAACAGTACGCACCATGTTTTTGGGATAGAGTTGGAGGTAAGAGGATGGTTGAAAATGTTTGCTTATTTGTTTGTTTCTTTCGGAAGCTAAGGAAGTATGTTTCTAGTTTAGATTATTTAGGGAGGATAGCCGGTACTAAGGGCAGTTCACTTAGGCCATTAAAGGTCTGTTGTGATGCCAAAGATATATCTTATGCTATTTGCTAGGGTTTCAACCTGAACATTTAAGGAACCTTAACATTAGAATACAACTGATGTTAAGGAATGCTAGGCAAAAAGGATTAAAATCTTAACAAGTTTAGAAATAATAATAATAAAGAAGAAAATTTTGGTTATAAGGAAATCAATTTAATATATTTTTTCCGTCTTCTAAAAAGAAGAAGAATGGCAAAGGTACAGACTTTAAAATAAGAATCCTCTTTCCTGGTAGAGTTTGCTGTTCTTCCATATAGGATATATACAAAAATTATCAGAATAAAATGGAAATTTCTTATTAGAATTATAGAAATTTCATCGATGCAATTGAAAATCTGCAAATCAAATATTTCTTCTTTACTTCGTTTAGGAATACCACTTAACACACATAACGTATTTATTACGATTTGATTAGATATCTGTTGATATTAAGAACATGAGCAAATTTTGTTAATCTATTAAATTAATTAAAGCAAAATTTTCTAGAATGAAGTTACAAGTGACAATGAAACCATTGTATGTAATATGTACTTATGTACTTAAACTATGTTGTAAGAAATTTTATTTATATGTCAATCAAATTCCATGCTTTAACCTAGAAGTTATGTGCTTAGTAGCACTGGAGAAGATAAAATATACAAAAACAAAAATGCAAATGCAAATTCCATAAATTATGCCGTGTGACTGACGGCGACGGCGACGATGACGATGATGATGATGATGACTGCCAGCTGTCAGTTTTATTGCGCCCCATGCCTCCTTCTCCAAGACGAATCATTTTATCTGCTTGAATTATACTGTTTCTTTCATATATTTATTATTCTTTCCATTTAGTTGTTGTTGTTGTTGCTATTGCTGTTTTTTTTATATGGATGCGCACTGAGACAATAGCAAAAGGCAAGTTAAAATTTGGCCTATTTCTTAGTTGGTACCCATAGTATAATGCAGCATAGCATCGGAAACAGCGCTTGGGTGCTAAACTGACACGCATGACATCAGATCAAGAAGTGTAAGAAGAAAAATCAACAGTTGGAGCAGTTACCAACGTTAGTGACAGTGACAGTTGGGGTGACGTCTAAATGTTTCGCCTTTTGTTGTTGCGGTTGTTGCATTTTCTTTGCGTAAGATGAAGTCTAGGAAAAGATACTATAACAAAAAAAACAACAGTATTTACATGGGCGTATCAAGCATTCGGTTTAGGAAGCACCATATCGAGAAATTCCTTAATACTTCTACAATTAATATTTAGTCTAAGTAAGACATTGGTCATTGTTCATCGGCCGAATGGGTTTTAGTTTGGGTCTAGAGGCAGGAAAAGAAGACTAAGCTTAGTCGGCAACGATACATTAACGGTTCAATTTAGGGCTTTAGATTCTTGTAAGTAATTAGGGTATGGAATCACCATGAATTTCTTATACAATTCCTCAACAATTAACATTAGGTACTAAGTCGTTCTTAATCGTCAACCCAAGTAGCTGGAGTCTAGGTTCAGGAGCGGTATACCTATATAAATGTTCTCATTCCCTTAATAGGCAATAGTGTAAGGAGTCACCATGAATTTCCTATACATTCATCATCAACATTAAACATTTCCTACTTAGTCGTCATTGATCGTCGGCCCAAGTAGCTTGAATCTATGTCCATGGCTGGTAGCTACCCTCCCCTGATCCCTCTTTGTGCACCCATTGGTGTTCATCGCAAGATATTTTTATGCGATAAAGATGTTTTAGTTAACCCATAACACAAAAAATTTAAATTAAAATTTAAAAACAAAAACAAAACAAAAAAATGCAACTAAAATCGTGTCAAAATGTTAAATGCTAAATTCTTCACTCTTGGCTAATTATTGTGACCTCCTAATTTACTCGAGTATGCAAAAGAAGAAGCAATGAAGAACTAATGAATAAATAAATGAACAAAACACAATAGAACAAAAACCAAACGAAATTAAAATAAAATAAACCAAACCAAACGAACGGTGAAAAGATCTTTAAGAGCAGAAGACCGAACGCATGTTTAATTATTTAATTTTGTTATTTTTTATTTCTATTTTTTGTTTCTATTCTAACCTATTCCGTTCTATTCTATTCAGTAGCGGACTAAGCCCTTCGTTGGCCCTCTGGGATGGTGAAAAAACATTTTGAGGGTTCTTTCAGATCATAATTGGAAGCACTTAGGGTTTCTAATATGAATGCAAATTTAATCTATTTTATAACATTCTATTATTCCATGAACCCTTAATCGTAAATTTGCATCCCTTCCCTGCCGAAAACTTGTCAAAATTCAGACACTATAATCGTCATAAGAAAACATTTTATCATTTAAGAAATAGAGAAGTAAGAAACGAAATAATTGGTTATTGCCTTGATGGCACAAAGTCTGGATTATATACTCATAATGCATGTGACAATATGCTCCAACCAAGCTTTAACTGTTAGTACGAAGTAACTAAACTGTTTCTATTTTTTCAATGGCATTATAAATCAAACCATCAGCCCAGGACGTATTACTATGTTCAAAGGAATCCCTTAATTCTTATAGCTCTAGCAGTTCTAGACCAGTGGTTCCTGAACTATGGTCTGTGTATTCGCCCACGAGACAATTGGGACATTAACTTTATTTACTAATATTTTAGCATTTTTACAAATATTTATTCTTAAGTTCTCAGGCGTATGAGTAATAATTCAAAGTGGACTCAGTAATTGCCCATACTACTTGGTTATATACGAATCCATACCATCTCATAATTATTTTTATTATTTTTAATTGGTACTATTAATAGTTCATTTATAACAAAGTTTTGGCGTTTTGTTGAAGCTTTTAATAAATTTAATTGGATACAGATTATGTTTCCATAACACGAATGGGATATTAGTTTAATAATTTCTGCAAAAGTTGAGATACTTTTCCTAGCAATTGCAGGACATTCATTGAAAATGTGTATAAGTGTTTCAAAGTCTTGTTCATGGCACAACATTTCTCAGTGTCTATATAAACTTATGTTAATACGCGATTACCCTATTTATTGTACTATACGTACCTTGTCTAAATAATAGAATATTTTAATAGTTAATGACTCGTCACTCACCTGCTCATCAATGGGGCATCCTTGTTCATCAAGCAATTGTTGCATTGAATCACCCAAGCCATCTAGTGCAGCACAATCTACTACACGTACGCCAATTGTTCCCGGCACAATGGTACGCACAGTTAAGGTTGTGGCTACGCCGACTTCAACTGAACCCGAACCATTTGGACCGCCCAGCTCCAGCCAAATGCGTACACGTGGTGTATCCACATTTTGAGGTTGATGTTGAATATTATTCGATTTAAGTGTAGTAGAATGATGAATATTTGAATTCTGGTTTGTGTTGGGATTGGAATCAATGCTACCATTAACAATACCGTCCTCAATATTTTCATCATTAGAATCATCATCATTAAATGCTGTTGTTGGTTTTAAATGCCGCATGCGTGCATTTCTACTAGAAATGACAATGAGGAGGCAAACATAAGATAAAAAAAATAAATCAAAATAAAATAAAATTCAAATGTAAAAGTATAGTAATTATAATATTAAGTATACGTAGTTGAAACTCGGTCATACGGATCTTCATCAATAGGGTACATCTGTTATCCGGGATGTTGAATGGTTGATTTTAGATCTTTACTAATCATAATTTGCCTCTATTATCAGTGAATTTACTCATTTTCTCTATTGACTGTGATCTTCCTTTGTTATCCGTGAAATTTAATGATTTTTTCCGTATAATACTTATATTTACTTATAGAACTTATCTGGGACTCACTAATATAATAAAAAGTACTCATTCAACAATGTTGGAAAATTATCTGTGATTCATAGGTCTAATAAAATATACATATGTTTTCTGAAATGGTTTACCAAAGGTAAGAGAAATCTCGAAAAAAAAGCATCCATTTCGGATCACATAGTAAAGTTTATAAAAAACATTTTAAGCCCAGGATTTTCCCTAATAGCTCCGAGCGCAGGGAACACGGACTATCGAGGTTCAACTGTATCTTATATGCATATAAATACAATTTATCTTACCTTTGCCATGATATGTTCTTTCCATCATTTTTAATTTTATTTAACATTTGTCTATTTTTTCCTATTGTTATTGCCATTGTTGATGTTCTTGTCATTTGAGGACTTGGCACTATCACGCCCATTGCTGCCGCTGACAGGGCACAACGTATAGTCCTCAAGATATCCGTACTTTGTCGTAATTTTTGTTCCATTTGTAACATTACACGTACAGAATATTCCATGCCACCATCGGTTAATGGTTCAGCGCGTACACCACAACCAGAAGTTGGTATGCGAAGTTTTATATGTCTTCCATCGTTACCACGTGCTCGACATTCTAAGGGGAAATCTTCAGCATAAAGTAAGCCGCGAAAATTTTTATTGATTTGAATATGCATCTCGAGTAGATCCCGGGTACAATTTGTTTGTACATCAAGGATTTTTGTTGTAAATAAATGTGTTGCACTACTACTTCCAGATAATGTTGGTGATGATGATGATGATAATGATAAAGAGGAGGATGAATCGGACGATACAACAGATGATGATGATGTTAGTGATGTTGGTATATCATTATAAGTTTTCCTTTTACTGCTACCCATCTTTGTCACAAGTTTTGCCAATGAGGAAAGACCAACTGTTGCTGTATTATCACCACCACCAACACCACCACCACCACCACCACCACCATCGCCATCATCATCACCAGTTTGTGCCTTCGTTGTTCTTGTTGTTGTGGCGGTGCCTAAACTCACATGACATAGAATTTGCTGTTTTTGAAGCAGATGCAGCAAACAGATAAATATCAACACTTGTTGCTGCTGCACTATTGAGAACATGTTTCCGTTTTCCCGTTTTGTGTCTTTTCTGTTACTACACCAGCCACTTGTTCCCCGTTCCCCGTCCCCCGTTGTTTTCGTCTTCTTTCTTACTATTTAGTTACTTTGTTTTCTTTTTCTTCTAAATCTAATTCTTTTATCGTTGTTGTTGTCGGCAGCAACAAAATGAAAAATTCCAACACACTTAAGAGTAGTAAATGTGGTCAACACCTCGCACTTCTTTGAGTTTGACTCGTCGTCGCATATCCCATTGACCAACAAAAACTTTGCTATCAACAGTTTGTCTGCCGTTTAATGTTTATGCTTCTCCTCGTCTCGTCTCGTCTCTTTTCTTCACTTCACGCCACGTCTCTCCTCTCTTCACTTCTCTTTGGCTACTCTTTTCTTTGCTTTATTTTGCTTTACGACGCCTTCAACTTCTACAGACCAGCGAGCATCGACCATCGAACATCGAGTTCTTTTGCTCGTTGGTTTAGTTGGTTAATCTCTTCTTCAATGTGCTCCTCTTCTGTCTTCTCCACCTGCTGCACCAGCGTCGTGGAGTCGTTGTCGCTGTCTTTAGGCTTAATTGGTTTCTGCACTTTTGCGTAAAATTCTTTTTCGAAATGCTTCAATTGACATCTGCACTGCCGCCACTGTCGTTGTTGTTTCTGTTGGCTTAAAGTCTAAGTTAACCACAAATCGAGTGATGAATATGAAGATGAAGACAACAACAATAATAACAAGAGCCTCAAGCCACTTTAGTTAGATTTGCAATCTGTAAAAGAACAAAAGTTCATAAGTTAATAATTAAATATAATATTGTATGCAAATATTTTGCACTTTTTGTTTAAAGTTTTCTTGCATCATAACATGTAGCTCAACGGATTAACATAACATACTTCATAAAGAATTCTTACTACCCAAAAAATGGGCAACAAATTTGATCAATGGGTAGCAAGCAACCTATGAGATCAGATCAAGAGATGTGCATACATTGTAGACTCTCACCTTTAAAATATTGGTAGTTCCGACTTTCTGAACTGCAAACTTGACACCTCATAAATTAAAAGAATAATTTCATTTAACGTCAAAAGCCTAGCAATTCGGCTTAAGACTTACAAGTAATGTATAAGGTCTCAGGGTATTATCTTATCTCTGGAAAACTTGAGTAAAATAGTTAATTTCACTGTTCTTTATCACTTTTCTATGACAAATTTATAAGGAGTACGATTTTGCATGATACAAGAGATTAAAAAGCTGCAACGTAGCTTAGTGTAAATATCTAATTTTCATATAAATTCTTCAAAAATCATATAGCTTACATTTACTTTAAAAAAGGGCACACATCTTGCTTCCAAAGACCGACAAATGTAGGTACCAAATGGCATACAACAGTGGGTACTAAGGGCAGCCCAAATGACTGTTTTGATTGTAAGGATCGAACGGCTTACCGTACTTTAGTTTGAAACTAGCAAGCACCGCCATAAAAGAAACAATCCTTTCAAAATTCTAGCAATATAGCTTCATTCCACCCAAAAAAAAAAAAAGTTTCATCTAAGAATGGTTACATAAGATTAAGGTTGTCGACATTGATATTTTTTATTCAAAATACTAATGACATATTAATCTTTGTCTCATTTGATTATAGTAGTCATTTGATCCACCATCTTCTTCATTATATAATTGCACCAATTTTTATCCCATTCAAATGCCCATAAATTAAGAGATGTTTTGTATGGCCAATTTCATAACTTCTTCATCTGTTGTGATTTTAAACTTCATTAAATGTTATTACAACAGTGTGAACATAATAACAATCGGATGGCTTATAGCTACCTACCTACCTACCTACTACTATTATAGTCAATTAGGTAAGCAGCAATAGAAGACCTTCTTCTTCTCAAAGAAATGATAACAATTTAAATACAATATAATAAAAGACCTTTACAAAACTGGAACAAGTTTAAAAAGCGTATGTTTTGTTCCGAATATTGTAAGTAGTATTGTGATGGATTTGTATTAAAATAAATATAATAAATTAGTTGAGAGATTTTTGAAAGTTGGTCAAGTTTGGTTAAATCAAATCTTAAATTACACTTCACTCGATTACGAAAAATTGAAAATTCCCATTATAAGAGGTTTCTTTGCCATTATAAATATTGTTTAGCATAAATGACAATATTATACGTATGTACGAAACAATAAAGTCTTGGTTCAATCAATCAATCGTATGCTCGGATATGCAATGGAAGTTTGTTTAACAATCTAGTGGATATAAATAGATCTATTCCTTTGAATGATTATTTATATTATAAATTAAAAGCGGATAGAGCTTTTTGCTTATACAACCAGTTGTTGCAAACCAGAGAGCAACAGAGGCTTAAGATAGCCCTTAACCTTAATCAGATCAATGTTGCAATAGATCCCGCCTTTCTCTAATATAATCAGATCAAAGAGAAATTGGGATAATAAGTACAAGTAAATAAAAATATAATCATTCAATAGATGCTACTGATCATTAGTATCATCATATATGGTTCTTAATAGGGACTTTCGATATTTCCTTTTTCTATGCGTTACAAACATAAGACTAAAATCAAAGAAACTCCATTCCAAAGTATAAATGCACACTACGTGTGTGTGATGTTAACGAGTCTATCAAAATAGACAAACAAGAAACCCCTGTGCCCCTAACCCATAACACATAAAACCAACAATTGGCACATAAAAAATAAACAAAGTTCGTCGGTTAAGTCTTTCATTTTGTTTGTTGGGCGCGAGCGATCTCGTTTAAATATTTAACCATTTGTTCATTTCATTCATTGTTTGTGTTTATTTATATTTTTATTGTAGCTTCCTCCATTTTTCATTAATTTGCTATTCTTCATTTTCTTGTTATTGCACTTTTTTTTTGTTGTTATTGTTGTTGGTTTCATTGTCACTGTTGTAATCAATTGTTAACATCTCTCATCTCTCATATCTCATCTGTCATTCATTATCATCATCATCACGATCATCATAATTTGCATTTTATACGAAAGTATAAAGGGCGTCAATGAGTTTTGAAGATATTTTTTCTCTTAATGGGAATTCGATTTCTCATTATGCGTTTCTTACTCCTCTACGAGTCCAATATTTCATTCTCTTTCTTTTTGACGTTTCTGTCGGATTTTCCTGTAAGGACATTTGTCTCATTTACTTTGATCTTTGGAAGTTATGCCCCTTGTTTCCACATCCATGCATATCAGTCAGTCAGTCAGTAACTGTTATCTATTTGCTTTTATCTTTCGATTGAATGGTTCAAATCAAACAAGAAATCTGGGCGTTGGATCTTTTGCTTTTGCAATAAAATGTCAATCAAATATTATAGATTATCTCATAACCAATTGAAAAGAGACGAAAGGAGAAAGAGTGTGTGTGAGAGAGAGAGAGGGGTAGAGAGAAAGGGAAATCATAAATTTTTTAAAACGAGTATCATTGGTAATGCTATTACCAAGGTCATTTGGATAGATTTATATATATTTAGTTGAATGATTGTATTAAAAAAAATTAGGTGGGCAACACTTGACCGATATACACTGCGTATATATGTAGTTGAATACTAGACTCAACTTTTTACCACGGCAAGGCTGAATTTATTTTTTCCACTTGTAAGGTACAATTAAGGTACACTTAAATTAGATTGATCCAAATCATATCCTTTATTATCAAAGTATTAGGTTAATTTTGAACATACTAGGGCAGGGATGGCGATTCCTTGTTGTAACATTATCTGAACAAAGATTTTTTGAAACCTTTGTTTTTTATTTCTTTAAACTTTTTTCAAAGATAGAGATTCTTTCATGACGGGAGAATGCCATTTCTTATGGAATACAACTTTTTATTTCTTTCAATTTATATCCCGCGTGCCACCATCATAGATATAAAAGAAACCCATAGGGTGTTTTTAAGTTACATACACATTTTGTAATTTATTCTACATATTTTGCAATATTTCAATCCAATTGTGTAGAAATCTGAACTAATTCTAAGGACACCATAGAATACCGTTATTCGTTAAGATATATGTTATATACCAGATATGATTTTATTGGATTTCTTTTAGTTTCTAGAATAAATTGCACTTTTCTTTATATCTATGTAGTTAAAAATCTCTGGACAAATTGGGAGAATATAAGTAAAAGGACAGTCTACTTTAGACAAGGTGATTCCACGCTTATCTGGAAAAACATTCGGATATAGATGATATTCATTCAATTCTTCCAATTTTAATAAATGCAAGTATTGTCTATCTATGTACAATTAATATTTATGAAGTTTCCTTTTTCTTTAGCTGATTAAATGAAGAAATCGAATCGTTCCTACATATATGTACTATAATTTTAATATTATCTAAATATATGATATTTCAATATATCGATCCAATCCAATTGTGAGATATACGATCATTACTACGGTATAATAATTTAGGTATATGACATATTTTCTTTTAATATCCAAATTTCACTTTTATAATATTGTACAAAAAACTAATAAGTTACCCCTCCTAGTGAGGTGCAAAACTTCAGCGTTCTAGCTTAAAACATAAGGGATTAATTTGCATAAACACAAATGTACATACATAGTTAAATCAATTCATTTTGTAGAGCTGATCAAGAATATATATACTTTATTGGGTCTCCGATATCTCCTTCTGTGAATTATAAAATGTATGATAAACTTATAATACTATTTACTAATCTTCAAGTATTATATAAAAGTCGATAGAAAACAAAATATGATAGCAAAACTTCACATAAACTTTAATGAATCAATCAATGATTTTTCAAATCTCTTAAGTTAACCATAGCAATTTTCTCTGATGGAAGAATACTTTTATCTTAAACAATGCCAAAAACGGCATCTGCTTGGAAAAATGACAATACTACGCATTGATGATGATGATCAAGTCAAGAGTTCTTGAAATCTTCGAGAACAAACGATCCGAATAGTATTCGGAGAATGAATGGCATATCAGACAAAATATTTTTGGTACACTATATCAGGTTATGCTACTCTATTAGGCTAATTCCTTTTCTGTTTATAATTTAAATTCCTTTGAAGATCTCTGAAAATGTATACCTAATAAGGATTGCTCCAATAACACTGATCAATAAATGTTTGTAACAAGAAAAATGGTTATTATGATTTTGAAATATGTACTCATTTTTTTTCAACCAGGTCTAATTTATTAATAACAAGTTCTATTCTTTTACATAACGGTAATGAATTCCTCTTCATACCGATTGTTTTGGCTTCTAACGTAACATGAGAGAGTCTTATGAAACCATGAAATTGATCTTGGATAAAATTCAATATAATAAACATAAATGAAAAATTTGTGGAGATTTAGAAATTATTGTCATTCTTTTAGAATTACAGCTCGGATATATTAAATTCTGTTGTTTTATTTGTGAATGAATAGGAACAGGAAAGAATGGCTCGAAAAAGAATCTCTGAGACCATGATAAAAAACTTTAATTCAACCTGCTGATTATGTGTATTTACCACCTTTACATATAAAACTAGGCAATGGATCGAGATGGTAATGGATACAAATACTTAAAAGAAAAGTATATCCAAAATCGGTGAGGCAAAAATTAAAGAGAGATCTTAAAATCAAGATGAAATCTTTAAAGAAAAACATAGTGATTCAAAACACAAACTGCTTGAGAATCTGAAAGTGACATAAAATTTTCTCGAAAATCACCGATGTGATATAAAAGACTATAACATAAAAATATTTACGAGTACTTATGTATATGGTTTTGGGTTGTCACATGTCCTTAAAAATACACTTCTAATACGCTCATTAGGACTACTTTCGTAAAGATTTGAGCACCATCATGCCATCAGCCAAGTGCATCGAGTTAAAATTATTCCACCAGGATATTTCTACAATAGAAAAGTGATATCAGGGCAAGTGGATTATTGCTGGACCTTACCACAACATAAGTCATAAGACTGCATGCATCAAAATGGTTATAATTTAAAATTATAATCCTAGTTTTAATAAAAAAAAAAAAAATTTTGTTCATAAAAACTGCATTTTTCTAAAATTAATACAAAAATAATCATATTACAATACAATAAAACTATTCGTTTCTGAAATACATGTGGGCTTCGTTTAATACGGGGTTACGCGTGTTAAGCGAGAAAAGAAGCCAGTAGAAGAAGGCTTACTAGATTTTAAATAACTTTAAAGAAAAAAATTTGTAAATGTTGGGAAAAATTCGAAATAGGATGCCGAGGGTTCTGCAGATATTTAGGCTGTATGGAAGGCTTAACTCTGAAATAGCTTGAACAGGGTTTAGCATTGAATCGTTTTTCATTGTTCCTGCAATGTAAAAAAAAATTTAAAGGGCATTAAAAAAATTTGTTTTAAAACCAAGAAAACAATCGAAATTGACGGATTTTGTTCCAAAAAATGTATGGGTTCGTAGCTTTCAAAAACTGACAGCCATAATTTCTTCCAAAATCCCTTGAATGACGACTTCTTACGTTTATTTTCAATATAAATTTACCAACTGAACGAAGTCGTTAATGGTGAATGTTATGTTCTAAATCCATCGTAAACAACGTCCGATATAATAAGTTTTGAAAGTGTAAATTATATCATCTTTTTTCGTAACCGTTTTAAAACGAAAATTTAAGCTTGTCAAATGAAAAATGGTATCAAATATGTCAACGTGTTAAATTGAATCGTGTTGAATGAGGCCATGTTAAACGAAACCCAAATGTGTTCTTCACTTTCATAATCCTTAATCTTTTCTTGTTATATAAAAAAAAAATGAATTTTTGTTGATCATTGTTAATCGATTGTTTCTATCCATGGCTCATTCAATATTATTCAAAATAACATTTTAACTATTTTTGAAATCGAAGAAAAATGGTTAGTTCGTATGTACCTAAAAATTATTATTTCTAAAAGAAAATATAATAATAGAGTTATTATATTGTCAAGTATTTTATCTGTATTTTGAAGGATGGTCAAAGATTCACAAATCATGGAAGATCATTTATACACGATTGTAATCAATAAATTTAATTTACGTACTTACAATAAGTTAAAATGCAAATATGTATCTTTTTTCCACTACATTGAAATCCTGATTTAATTGGAATTAACAATTAAATAACTTAATGAATTCTACACTAAACACACGCACAATGTTGTAATTTTATTATTTGAGATTTGATTTTATTTCCAAAATCAAAATTGAACATATTTACATTTAAATATTTTTTTTTTTTTTTTTTTGATTATTCAAAATGGTTTAAAATATTCTGATTTCATTTCATAAACATTTCTTGTTTCAATATAAAAATATAAAAATAAATTTAAAAAAAAAACAAGCCGGTTGTAAGTATAATTCATTTAATAATTTACAATATAATAATATATTTCGTTTGTTTTGCGTTGAGACGAACTGAACAGCGCGAAGTGTTTGAATCTAATAAACACTAAATTAAGTTTAGCTACGAAACTCAACTAAACTAAACTCAGCCAAGCAAATCATCAGCCAACGGCCCACCAAGAAGAAATTAACAGAAACTGAAGACTCTCAACTCAGCTTAACTGAATTCAACTTTGATTTACTTGTTGTAACGACAAACCACGACGACGACAACAACGACGCCACTGATGACGATGGTGGTACCAACAAAAATAGCTTTACACCTTTTCAATTTGTTTTATTTTGTTCAAATGAAAAATTGTTAGGAAATTTAAAGAAAATTTTATACAAATTTATTGTTTATATATTTGTACGTAGTTATGTTTCTACAATATATGTAAATTAAATAATTCAAAAATTGTGAATGTTCTTCATAAAGTTCACTTATATGTGATTAAAAGTTATATGTTTTCTACAATCCCTCAAACGCAGGATGTAAGCCTATCTTGGCGTTCACCTGCATAGTAGGTAGGCGTCTCACTTGGCGGAAGCAAATTGAATATAAAACCAGAAAGAAAGGTATCTTCGACAAGTACTAGTAATACTCTTCACTCAGCCCCTAGGATATTTTTTTTTGTATGTGAGCTATGCGATCCTGTAATCCTAGGATCTTGAAATTTGCATGGATAAATATGGATCAGAAACCTATTTCAAGATAATAGCATAAAAAACAAAATAGTTTTTCTAATAAGAACATGAATTTGAGTAAGGGGCTTGTATGGGAGGTACTCATCCTGATAATCGGAGGGTCTTTAAATTTTAGTGGCTTATGTATATAGGTCAAACACATCCAGTTTTAAAATTTCAGTTAGATTGCACAAAAAACAAATTCCTATAAGAACATGAAATTTAGTAGGGGTTTTGTATGTGAAGTACCCCCCTAGTGCTGCGTATGAAATCTTCGCTCTTTAGCTCAAAACTGATGGACTATGCAAGATCAATTCGTCTCTTCGCACTGATCAAGAATATATATACTTTATGTGGTCTACGATGTCTCCTAATCAGCTCAATTCAAATTTCTCAAAACAATAAAGTGCTCTTTGTTTGGTTTATCAGAAATGAAGACATCATCCACATAGATCTTAATGCAAGCAAAAGTGTGACTGTTCGAAGCGTAAGCGTAAATATGGGCATATGGGCATATGGGATATGTTCAACATACTTATCGCACCATAAGTACAAAAGGTCATTAACTCAAAAAACAGCATTTCGAGCAAATTGTATATAAAATTTTCAATCTACATACAAATTGGCTAATTATAGAAATAAATATTCTGTTCTTATGCGGAGTATGTATTACATGTAAGTTATTAACATGAAATTTTTACACAATATAAGACATGATATAACGAATAATTCTGCATCATTTTTTTTTTTTCTTTTTGTTAGACCTTTTGTAGGATGTACGTATTAATTTACTAACCAGATTCCTTGTTCTTATAACTATCTCATATCGTCAATTTAAATCGATAAATAAGAAGCAAACTGTCATTTATCGATCAACATTTAAATATGTATTAAAATTAAATCGAAAGGTCTGCACTCAGCTGCCATCTGCCGACGGAATTCTGATTAATGGCGCTACCATATCAATTCGATCATTATAGAACTGCCAACTGTGTTGCTTTACTTTCTTAAATTCCATGAACAATTGCCTTCTGTTTGTTTTCGATTTCTTTCTAAAATCTTTTATGCAAACACAAAATAATTCATTGTTGTTTATTTGTTTTTTTGAAAATTTATGCTTGTTTAGATTTGTTGAAGTGAAAAAGAAAAGAAAACAGCTTTTATAGATGCATACATACACAAAAAATAGAAACACATGTATCAACATGAGAAGGCTAGCATTTTGCGAACATTGTTGTTTGTTTTGACGATAATGATATATTTTCGACGATGACTGTATCCATAAGGACAAAAATTACATTAGGAAAAGATTTGCACGTAAAATTGGTATCCTCCCAATGTCAGTTGTTATTCTGCTTCTGCTTTCATAGCCCACTTGTGTTTTTGACAAGAAATAAAATTTTATCAAATAGAAAACAGTGTAAAGGAAACCATCAGTACAGTGAATTCAATGCTTAGACATAAAATTATGGTGGTGGGTTTTAGCTGAATAGCCAACCAACTCGACTGTCAGCAAATATTTTTGTCAGCCACTATATACAATTGTATATATCACATAAAGTACATATGTTGTACATGTGCTTGTGATGAGTTGTAGCAATTTACTCTCAGATATTAACTATGTAAATGTTTTGAGTTGCGGCAAAACCGTGTTGCCATATACTAGTGGAAAAATTTGTATCTCATTTTACAATTGATTGATACTGGTTCAGGTAAGAACATGAGTGTATAGAAAATTATTAGTAATGTGTATGTAATTTGTAATGATAAATATTAGAGCCGTGAATTTTTGAATACATTATATTTATAGTAATATATGAATAGAGATGCATATGAATAAAATATAATATATATTAATTGTGTTTTATTTCTTTGTACATATGTTACGACGAACGATAATAATGTATTTAGATGGCAACTCTTTCTTGAAAGACAGTCGACTTTTCCAACACTTAATCTGTAGTACTACTCTGGATTTCAATTGCTGACGCACAGCATAAGAGAACGAACTATCATACTTTTTTTTTCGGAACCAGAAAAATTGCAACCTTTAATTTTTTTTAAGGTTGCATTTTGGAGGAATAAGAAGAAGTAAACAAAACAAAAATAGCGCGAAACAATAACGGCAACACTAAGGGAATTTAATTGAACTTAATTGAACGTTTTAAATAAACAATGACGGCACATTTCGGAGATTTGGATGAGTTAATTGAATTCGGACTTAGCAACGATGGTTCCCATTTATTTGATCAGCAGCATACAACAACGGTGGAAATACAAGAGCAAAATCAGTGCCAGAATTTCAATTATATTAATGCTGAGGATGCAGTAGTAGTAGGAAATGTTTATGAGGTGGAAAGCATGCATAAGTCGGAAGAATGTTATCGAGATGCTCATAATACAACAGCAGGCGAGAGTTATCAATCGAATCAAAATAATAATAATAATATATTTGATAGCGGAGAATTTTTACTTTTGAATCATCGAAATAATCAACATGCTGAAGATTCTTCTACTCCTTGTGATGATAATGATATTAATGGTCTGGAAGAGCATTTACTCGATGAAGATAATGAAATGTTAGCTGAGGATGATATTATATTTGAGGATCAAATGGCATCAGCAACAATAATAACGACAACAACAACAACATCATCAGATTTACCATCATCATCCGCATCCACATCAGCTCAAAACTTAAATAATGGAGAAGTTATTAAATATGAATCTACTTCTGCTGCTCCTGAAACAGGGTATGCAATTCAAAAAAATACAAATTGGGATTCATCATCAACATCTTATATTCAAATGCAAGCCCTTTCCATATATAAAGTTCTGCATGATGATGATAATGATAGTGGTAATGTTGTTGTTGATGATGATGACATAATACAAGACTTCAGCAATGATGGCGGAGAAATTGAGGAAGCAGAAATGGTAGAAGAATCAGAAGCAGTGATCCTTGATGATATTATTATTGAAGATGACAATATTATTGAACTTGAAACAATATCAACATCAAGAAATCTAACTAATAGTGTTGGTGGTGGTGGTGATGATTATAACTATGAAGATGATGTGGTGCCTGTTTCTCTTATAAAAACTGTTATTGACAAGAATTCAACAACTGGTGGTGGCAATTCAACATTATCATCTTCAGGAAGAGCAGTAAAAATTATAGCAACTGAACTACAAGACCAGCAGCAGAAGGATGGTAAAAGTGAATCAGCAAATACAAGGATATCAACTATTAATACACCAAATTCTAAAAGAAAAACCATCGAAGAACACACGGGTCCGCTACGTTATATGCTTTATGATGATTTAATTGCAACAATTGTCGACTTTGATGCCGATGAGACTCCAATTGTTGAGTTTTCCATGTCATCAACTAAATCCGATAATCGTTTGCCCGTTGAATGTGGCATTTGCCCGGAGGTCATGACGCGAGCAAAGCTACCTGGTCATCTTAAGATACATCATGTAGCTGAAACGAATCGTTACGCCTGCATCTATTGCGATGAATCGTACCGTGATAGTAAATACTTAGCCGGCCATGCACGTCGCCATATGGGCATAAGACCATATGTTTGTGGTGAATGTAAATTGTATTTCTCAACGAAGCAGGATCTGCGTGTCCACAATCAACGACGACATATCGAAAAGGAGCATACGTGTGAGGTATGTGGCAAGAATTTCGCTCAAAACACCCAACTGAAACGACATCGAGAATCAATGCACGAGAAGAAACGTCGCTTTCATTGTCCCATTTGTCCCAAAGCATATTACAAGAACTTCTCGCTGCAGGAGCATATACGTAATGTTCATATGGGCAAGCGACGCATGTTGGTTTGCCCATTTTGTGGCATGCAATGCCGGGATGCCCACAAAATGGCCAAGCATCGTAAGGAGAATCATCTCAATCAAAGTGTCTATGTTTGTCATGTTTGTTGTGAGGAATTTACGGATATTAATTATTTTGATGCCCACAAACGTTCAATACAATGTCGAAGTAATACGCGACGTAAACAGGAAGAAAATAATGATGAAGATGTACTAATAAAAAATATTGAAAATAAGCAAGCTTCTACAAAAACAAAAGCAACAACAAATCAATCATCTTATTCCAACAAACGAAACTTAAATGCTGCGTCAAAATCACGATTAGAACAACAAACTTCTCAACAGCATCAGAATCAACAACAACAACAAAATCATAATCACCAGGTTCAGTTTGTTAATATAAATGGCAATATTGATTCAATAGTTCCTGATATTATTGACTATGAAGATGAGGATGAAGCGACAGGAGCGGTGGAGGAATTATGTGAGGACGAGCAGTATATGCTGGTTGAAAGCCTTGTCGATGAAGAGGACGATTTAATCTATGAAGTTACTTTAGGGTCAACGAAGAATACTGATCATCATGGTGATGATGACGATGAGAATTGATAATTTTTCATGTTTAGGTGTGTTGAGTGGAGGAGTCATTTATGCCAAGTATAGTTACCTTAACCCCATTCTTAGAATTAAGATCAGAATCAGCAAAAGGCCGAGCCATGCCTATCACAGTAATATATTTACATCTTTTGATTTACTTATGTACTATATGAATATATATATATATAAATATATATAAAAAAAAGATCTACCAAGTTTTATTGTTTAAGTAATGTACATAATATAAAAATTATATTAAGTTTAAAGGAAGAAAAAATTAATAAAGTGAAAGGAAACAAATATTTGGACACGACGCATTTTATATTCAGAAAAGTATGTCACATGTTAGTGGATCGGATCAGATCGAATTGATGAAATAGAATAATCCAATCAATGGAACTCTTTCTATTTCATATGCATCCAAGGGAGGGGATAATTAGAGATTTATTTAATGAATTCAAATCTCTGGTGGAACGAGATATTCATCTGGTGACATGGACAGAATATATGGAATAGGATTCCACTATAACAAAGTCAATACGATAAGGAGTCTTTAGGATCGTTCAATATCTTCGCTATAGAGAATTCTTTGCTAGATGGGTGGTAGAAGATTTAGACAGTATACGTGGTGTATCCAAAATGTAAAAGAATTTGTTATATTTCTCGGTTCACGTGTTATCGATACACATGTCCCTAGCATAAGTATGTTGACATTACCAGCCATTTTGCAATATTAACTTGTTTTTGAAAGCTGTTTTGCATGCACGTTTTTTGGCTCGTTTGCGTTTTTTGTATTTTTCACTCTCATCCGGCAGCTTCCATTGGTTCTGACACTTTTGTGCAAATCAAGATCGCGTTTGACGTCATTTAACAGCTCCTGAGAGATGCTTACGCGACGGTTGTTTTGCTTAAAAGTTAGCAATTTTGGAACTAACACGTTCCATGCGCGTTTTATGAAAAAATTTGATGACATGAGCCAAGCGATATGCCGACACCCTCAGTAACTTTTCTAACAGTGATTTGACGTTCAGAGCGGCCCACGCCATCGACATCTGCTCGGCATACTGTGAATACTTTGTACCACTTAAGAACAATGGATTTGCTCAAAGAAGACTCACCAAGTGCCACAGTCAACAAATGAAAATATTGGTTCATATAAAAAGTGTCCGTGTGTGACTTTAATCCATATATTGAAACAAAGGTGCGCTGAGTTGCATTCTTTAATAGTCATCTCTTTCATATTCATTATGGTCACTGAAACATACAGCAAATACAATATCTACGGAACCCTCCATTTGCGGGTCTGACTTGCACTTGGCCGATTTTTATATTTAAAATACACACATAATGTGATGAACAACAGATGGCGTTGGATAGCTAGTGTTCTTTTTTCGTACAACAGATTATTAAAATTTTTTCTATAAATATAACGTTAGTTATAGTAAGGTTAAAAATAATAAGTATCTAAGCACACGTCCCAAATTCACTGCAACGTTGTGTCAAAATGTCAGAGCAATAGGTAAAGTAGTTTTCAAGTTCTAACGCCATGAATACACGAACATTTACATATTTATTAATATAGAATAAGAAGTAGAATAAAAAATAAATTCTTATACTACTTAGTATTAAGATCTGTAGCTGCCATTTCAGCTCTGTTTTAAAATATTGGAGCTTCTTGCTTAACTCATCCATCGTAGAGATTTCCAATTGATTTTTTTTTTTTTTTATATATTCACACATTAATATTATGTTATATGATAAAGTTCAGAATCATAATAATTCCTATTATTTATTATCTGTGTTTATATTTATCAATCCAACAAGTGATAATGAATGTTTAAATATTTGTGGGAAAAGAACACTCTGTGTCAAATGGGCCTAAGTGCGCTGACATAACCTAAGAAAATATGTAAGATATAAAAAATATATTCATGCTTTTGATAAGCAGGCAAAGGCAACATATTACATACTATGTACAAAGTTTTTACTATAGGTGTATAAGTTTTAAATATCGCCGGTTTTTTTTTTTCATTTAAATCTTTTAAGGTCTTTGGTATGCATACATGTAATAAAATCATAGACTTTGAAATGTTTGTGCGCGCATTACGTAAAAGTCATTCATTGGATTCAAAATTGAATTAATGAAAGATAAGAAGCTTTATTGTGAGTAACAATATCGTTAGAGTTTATTTAATCAAAATTGACTTACAGAATCAAAAGATAAAAAATTTAATGAATAAACCAAAGACTATTATTAAATAATCAAAGAGGAAGCGAGCGTTGGCACAATAACTTATTAATGGGGTATTAAACCGCTACAAAAATCGGTATGGTTCGGTTCAAAGGTTTGAACGAAGTAGAGGAAACTATACCGTAACAAGAACAGGTTCATAGGTACCGCGGGTTCGTTTTGGTTCCAATGGTTCAATATTTTTGCACAAGTGTCATACAAATACAATAAGATACCTATTGCTTAAAAAATAAAAGTCTTTGTTACTGACAACACATTCAAATATATGTGTATTCAAAACTTGTCTTTCTGTTTATGCTTTGCACCTTCTTCAATTTCGAGTTGTTGTTGTTGTTATTGTTGTATTTTTTCCTCTTATTGTAATAATATGTTTTTGCTGAGAGCCGTGCAATGCTGCGTAAACAACAATACAAGAATTTAGGAATAATTTCAAACTAATCATTTTGTCTATCTTTGAGGTCATTCCAAAAGAAAGTTTCATCCTTCATCAACATCCATTGACTATGGTAGTCAGCCAGTGCGTGTCCCATCATTGAAACCAAATGATAATCTCAAGTAGCCAAGTCCGATGAATACGGCTGGTGAGGCAAGAGTGCCGAAACAAGGGTTTAAATGGTGTGTTTGTCCAGTTGCTGCAAAATAACTTTGCCATGTTTTGTGGCTCAATCTGATTTCTTCTGATCCCATCATAGTCGATTTTGATGGTGTTACCCATGATTTTTTCGTTTGGGATTCTTAAAATACCTTTAAACTATTTAAACTTTTTTGGTTGATTTCCGCGTTTTATTTTTTCAATGACATTAAAATCACCAGTTTTTAATTGTTGAAACTAGCATTCATAAGTCTTGACGGTGGGAGCAAGCTCGCCGTTAGTTTCCACAAGAACTCGATGACTCTGCAATGCTTTTTTCTTTTGCTTAACAAAAAATCTCAGCAAGTGCCACAAAAGTCCAAAAGAAGTATACTACTAACCTATAAATAAATTAATATATAAAGCGATTTTTAGGGGCATAGTACAAAATATCACTTTGGGATATCTTGGTATAAAAACAACATTTTAAAATTGCACTTATAGTTAGGCTTCTCTATAATGGGGCTTCGCTGTAGAGGTGTGCGTTATAGAGAAGTCCAACTGTTGTTTTAAATATTATAAAAGAAACTTATGGTTTCCGGAAAGTCAGCGATCAGCTTTGATAATTCTTACTAATGACTAACATTGTAAGTATATAGTTGAGTGTACAAGAAGAGTTCTTACGCCTGATCGGGCAGAATAGTGATTCAAATCACATAATCATATAAAAACAGCTGTCAGTCAGGTATTTATGTGGTAAGCGTAGGAGCGGTTTGGGGCTGGGCCGGACCGGGCCACAAGAGAGCACATAAATAGTTAACAAAATCTTTAATTGAACTATTGGAATTGTTAGAAATGCTATCGACACTAAGATAAATTATATATGTATGTACTTATATGCATATGTATTAAATAGGAACTGGAACTGGTTATCTGTGGTCACATAAGTAAATAAAATAATAATTAGACTTTGCATTTATCGAGTTTTACATTATTTTATCAAATGCTTGTTAAACTTTATTTGTTGATTGTTGTATTGTATATGACAAAATTGACTTTTGGCCTGAGAGCTCGATTGACTATGCTTTCTTTAAAACAGTTGTTCGTTTGTTATTATAAAGTCGCCGCCGCGTCATCACCATTGCTGTCGCTATCGTCGTCAACGTTTTAACTAATCTAATCATTGAAGCGACAATCAAAAGTTGACAATAGGTAGGTAGGTGGTAAAGGCATTTTGTTATTACTATCAATAGTTTTTTATACATTGCCGTTGCTGCCAGAACAATAAGTGAACAACAAGTTTGATGAATAAAAGTAATGAATATTTCAAATTTGAAATGGAAGTGGTGAATCCATATAAAATTAAAGATGCGGAATGGTCGACGATAAGCAATGACCAAAGCCCTAGTTCAATGCTATTTGAAGACATTGAAATGTTTCAGGATGGACAACAAATGCTGGAGCAGGGACAGAAACAACAGGAGAAAAGGCATTCTCAGCCACAGCCAAAGCTACAGAAGATAAGGAGAACAAGAGCAAGTAAGCAAAAAAAGGAAAATAATTTGCCAAATGACAACGAAACAAGAACAATGTGTAAAACCTCAAGATCCAATGCCTCCTCCAAATGTAGTGTTTGTGATCGCACCTTGAAAGATAGTTATAATCTGCGAATACATATGATGACACATACCGGCGAAAAACCTTTTGCATGCGATCTATGTGGTAAACGTTTTCGCCAATCGAGCAAATTGAAAATTCATTGTGTCATACATACAAAGGAAAAGCCCCATGTCTGTGAGATTTGTGGTAAAGGATTCAGGTTTGCCAATTATTTGTCAATACACCGTCGTCTCCATACCGGGGAGAAACCCTATAAATGTACCGAATGTGACTTGCGTTTTCATTCATTAAATTATCGACGCGTTCATATTAAAATGCAACACATCATTACCACAACAGAATCAGTGTTCGGGTCTCGTGGTGATTGGGTCCCAGAAGAAGAAGAAGCATCTGAAGAAGCTAACAATGTCGATGAAAGATCATCAAGTCCTCCTCTTTTTGGAAATATTAGAAACCATTCAACACTTGACATGGGCATGGACATAACAATTGATGATGTTGATGATGAAAATAATAATAATAGAGAAGTTGATGATGATAACATCCGAAATTCATGTAATGCTGATATAGATATAATGGAGACTACCGGACTTAAAAACAACAACAATAAAAACAATAATATTAATAAAGAGATCTGCACATTCACTTGTCCTATTTGTGGTAAAATACTCACCGATCAATGCTATTTGACCATACATTTACGTCGAACACATTATAAAGAACGCAATCATGTTTGTACTCATTGTCGCAAGGGTTTCTTTAGTGCATCTGAACTGAAAAACCATCAAATCGTGCATACAAGATTACGAAAGTATGCATGCGAGTTTTGCCCGGCACGTTTTTTACGTAAATCTAACTATAGTCAACATGTAAAGAAATTGCATACATAAAAATTTGGTAATACGAGAAATGGAGATATTGCAAAGGACAAGGAAAGACAATTTGCATAGAGAAAGAAAGAAATAAAAAGAAACCAATAATCGTAGTGTTAATAGTTCATCTCAGTTTCCCATTAGAAAATATACTAGTGAATTAAGGATCTCCAGTTTGGAAGGGGCCTCCTCCACATCTCTAGAAAAAAATTCCGAAGTCAGAATCACAATATAAAAACCTCAACTCAAAGACTCAAGAACAGCTTCTCTCTCTCTTACGCTGGAAAATGAAATGCAAATGTCATCTATTCATTTTAGTTTATTGTAACAAAAAAGACACAAATATTTGATCATAACAGGAGACTCACTTAGTCTTGACGCCTCTATCACAAGTAAGAAGAGATGCTTAGATGATAAACAAATACCTTCTAAATCACTTTTAATACATCGCACATAAGTATTTATATTTTAATATATATAAATAATATCAATGTAAATTGTTCTGTAGAACTTTCAGAAAAAATACCTATAAAAAGAAGAACACCACTGAAACAGAAAACAAACATTGGGGCAAAAAGACTATAAACTAAGACTACAAAATCGAATGTTATATGGAAGTTATAATCGATTTTTTTTTTTTAGAAATGCATCTGTTGATCTGACTGGATTGAATATATTTTCAAATGTAAGACAATCCTATTTATAGATTATAGACTTAAATTTAGAAAAGACAATGAAATGTCTGTTTTGTAATGGTGCAAAACCCGATTCATGGGTACCTCTGAACCGCGGTTCTGTTTGGTTCATATGGTTTAATATTTTAACACGAAGTGACATACAAATGTGACAATAATATTTGCCCTTAAACTACTTGCGTGGCAGGAGCACCTAATACAATTCAGCTATGCTTTTTAACGCTTTCACCGTAAGGTTGTGGTAAAATATTAAAACATCTCAATTGATTATGTCTACAATCGTTTTTCTATTTGGTAAAATTTCCTTTTTGTCCAATAGCTCAAGTATAGACTCCAGTTCATTATCGGAGCTTATTTTAGAATGTGGAGACTCCAGCGAAGTTCCCATAGTATGGTTTTTCGGAACCGAACCATTTTTTTCGGTTCGGTTCTGTCTTTTTAAAATGCAAAAGATTTGGATCTGAATTCCGAGTTCAAAAAACGCGACAGTTCCGTTCAGAACCGGTATGCAACCCTGCATAATTTATAACATAAATTTATTTATAAACAGTTTTCTAAATATTGTTCTCACTATTCAATATACAAAAGGAGGAATTTGGGGCGCTCAATTAAATGATTTATCGATCTGAAGACTTTAGCGATACTAGATCTAATAAGCTATTGTTAAAATATAATATATACACATATAAGAAAATTCTTAATTTATTTTAAACAAATAAGAAAAAATAAATATTTATGTATTTATAAATAAACAAATATAATCTTCTACATTATATTATCGTCCATTATAACCATCGGTAGTGGTAATAACTCTCACCCAAGATGTGATACGATATACCCAAATTATGTTTAACAAAAAAAAAAGGTAATAAACGTACACAAAGTTTAAAAATTTCTCTACGTATTGCTCCTAGCCATAGCTCTATTGCATGGATTCCTGCCTGAAAAACTGAGTTCTGCTGAAAAATACTTTTCAGCGATTGTTCCCATATACTACTGCATCATAATACCGATATGGCTTTTTTAACCATCTATACATGAGAATCATAAACGGAATTTAATCTTATCTGTTCCCAGCCCACTATCTATGTATATCTGGGAATATGTTCTCAATGTTTTTAATCAAAAATTTAGTTTTAATGAACAATTTCACAACTTTTTAGCAAAGTCGAGGACTCAATTTTCTGTGCCTTTGGTCTTGTCTGTTCAAAGAGCTAGTAGTTTCCTATCTGGGAAAGTAACCTTAAAATCATGTTAGAAGTTAAGGTAGTACCTGGGGTTTTCACTTCAGACTCCTGCTTCAAAGCACCATTATACCATCTGTCTCTCTATCATGCATGAGAATCACAAATGGTGTTTGGTCTCCCTGAACCTCAGGTCCTGATATAGATGGGAATATAAAATCCTAAATGTCTTGTCCCCGGTCTTAATGAAGAATTCCATAAATCAAAGAATGCTATTTTTGTGCATTATAGTGCGACATGAGAATCATAAATATCCTTTGGTCTTAACTGTTCCCAGGCCATAGTTCCCCATCTGAGAATTGTGTCTAAAATCGTATAGGAATTTAAGACATTTCCTGTGGTTATCCCTCCTAGACTCCTGCTTAAATGCACCATAATACCATACCATCTATGTATCATAAATGAGAATCATACAAAGCCTATGATTTTGTCTATTACAAAATAGGACAAAAAAAAAAACACATAGTTTTAATAAACATATCTAAAAATATTTAACGCATTCTCCATTTTCTGTGCATTGTAGTGATTCGCGTGCATTTTATGGAAGTTCAAGTTCGAATTCGATTGTCTGTTTGTGTGGTTCTTTGCCTTTCTCCCTATATAATTCTTTTAAGCCATAGAAAAAATAAACTTTAAAAAATGCCGACAATTTTTCCAGTTTTTTTTTTTTAAATGTTTCTTTGTTTTCTGTTTTTTTTTTTTTTTTTGTCTTCTTCCTTGTTTTATATTTATTTAATTTTTTTTATATCAAATTGTTTTTTATGTTGTTTGCATGTATATTAATTAATATTATTATTTGTTATATGTTTGTTTCTTTGTATGTATGCATGTCTTTTTTTATTTTTATTTTATGTAAATTTACATAAAATTTTTTATATTATTTTCATTTTTTAATTTAATATGTAAATACATGAATTAATCATTTTCAACTTCATCATTTCCAAGAATAAACAACTTTATCGTTTTGTTGTTGTTGTTACTGATAAATTTAAAAATACACAGAGAAAATATTTTTTTAAAATTTATTTTTTTAAAATCTTTTCTTTTCTTTTTTTTTTTTTTTGTTTCTTTATCTATATAGTTATAATAATAATGCATGCTTAGAAAAAGAAAATAATAAACATTTAATAATAATAGCAAAACAAATTATTAAAATAAAGAATAAAATATGTGTATATATATAAATTAAAAGAAAAAGCAAAAAAAAAAAAAACACATAATTACACTGGTTCCTTTTTGAATGATAGTTAATTTTTTTTTTTGTTAAATAATAAATTCATTTCATATCATATAAGCAGTTTTTTTATTTTATTTGTGTTTCTATACTTTTTTTAATTACATAATTGATAATTTTAAGCCCCTAATGCGCTTTTGTATGTATATATATATATATATATATATATATATATGTGTGTGTGTGCGTAAGACGAGTATGGGAGGTTGTACGAGAGAGTGTGTGTGTGGGTAAGTTATATTTTTGTGTTTGTGTTTTGAACAATTTTGCTTTGAATTCGCTTAATTTTTGGTAAAATCCTTTAAAAATAAACCATATTTATACTTATAAAATATGTATTATTATACATGTAAGTATGTGTGTATGTGTTGTGTGTGTGTCTATGTATTTCATAAAAAATGAATGAAAAAAAAAAACATGGATACTGAAAAAACTGCAACACAAAAACAATCTACAGAATCTTTTATATCATGCCCAGAAATCAATCAATCAATCAATCTAGAGAGAACAAATATTTCTATTCTAAAACATATTTACTAACATTTAGGAAGGGGGGGAAAGAGAACTTTGGGTCCCCTAATCCCAACAAGATAATTAACACGTTGAAAAAAATACAACAACAGTGAACCCACGAACCCTCTTTGATTCTGTTGTTGTAAGGACCCTGTGGGTAATGCCACCGGTGATAGCCAAGGTTATCAAGCACTGCAGCTAAGGCCAGACCAATACAGGCATTATAATGGGCTCATAGAAGCCCTTTGGTGGCCGAAACTAAATGATGCTTCTCGAAGATTAACTGATACATTTATTGAAACAAATGTGATTCTGAATATCCCCCGCTGGTGACCCCTTATCCTTTTGTATTACACACGGCTGCTAACCTTCAAGGATTTGCATTCTATAAATTTATTTTATTTTGTTTAGTTTTTGTTAGCTTCTTTCCTCTATGGTACAGATTGGGAGTCAGTAAGTTTAAGGAGCCTGCGAACGATACTGCCGGTGGGAGCCCAGACTATCCATACCGATCTCGGAATTTGCCTGTGTTGCCATGTGCTCCATTTTGACTATGCCTCAATAAAAAATTTAACTTATTGCTTTTGTTGTTGCTGTTGGTTGCAGTTTTCTTTCATTAGACGCCTTCTTCGTTTAAATTGTTAAATTTCTAGGTAAGAGTTTCACATTATTAAAAAGAAATAATTATATATATATTGTAATTTTATATAAAAATGTTGTTTTTAATTTCTTAAAAAAATTCAATTTGTTTTTAATTTCTTAAAGTAATTCAATTTGTTTTTAATTTCTTAAAGAAATTCGAATATGTATTGTTGAATTTTTAATTTATTGAAAGAAACTCTCAATTTTCTTTTTTATTTCTTGAAGAATTTTCAATTTATTTTTTTATATAATTTCTATGCTTTTCTTGTATGTCTGCATTTTATATAGTATTTCACTATAATTTGTATACACTTCACATCACTAAAGAATAGTACATATAAGAAGCCTTAGGGTTGAGCTTGGAGACCCCAAATTCTTTATACATATGTATATACTCGATGCATGTATTATGTCATGTTAAATTTTCTTAGTTGATAATTTTATTCCCCTTTGCTGGATTGGCATATTTTCGTGGGAAGAGTGATCAGTAGGTGTAAGGACCCTAAGAGAAGATGGAGACTGAAGGTAAGAGCAGCCCAACAATCAGGCATGACAATAGGTCATGGTGAGGGTTATGGGTCTATATTATCCTTAGATTTTACTATGGCATACAAACTAGTTGCCCTTAACAGCGCTCAGCGCTTTTTGAAGGACAGAGTAGGTAACATTTATGCATAGAATCGTCTATGTTTTAAAAAATTAAAATACTGAAAGATTTAGCCGCCGTCGCCATTGCATATTTGTATAGTATAAGTCCAGATCAAACACATTTTTAAGGTGATAACATTCAAGTTAATGCATGAGAAGAGTTAATAAGACTAGACCAAGGTGTCCGAACTTAAATGGATAAAAGTGTCAAATTTCTTAACAAAAATTACTGAGATTATTAAGACCTTACACCACCAACTCACCCTCCACCATTTTTTTTTTGGTCCATACTATCCTTTTATTTATGATTGATTCAATTCTTCATTTATAATTCATAAGTTGCCACAAATAGAACACCATCACTGGACTATTGCTGGATAAGCCCGAGTTAAGAAATGGCAGTACATCAACCATCATCACCCTTTGATATGACATAGAAGATGGGATGAGAAGAAGAACTGATATACGGCGGAACGTGAAATGTATTTAAGCTTTGGTGAAACCAAAGTTCGCTTGCATTCCATTGATGGTCATAGCATACACAGTCATTACGAGTTAAAGAAAAACTTACATTATCTCGCATCTCACATCTCTCATATCAAGATATTGGATAGAACATGAGTTTAACATATACCTATGTACATGTATGTATGTAGTATGGAAGTATCTAAGAGGGAAAATTTTGTTATTAGAATAGAATAGATTTGTTTGTTTATTTGGTTTTGCTTAATACAAAATTATTAGAAATCGTCGTCAAAAATTCTTTTCTTTTAAATTTTTCCCGTTTTTTTTTTTTTTTTTTATTATTATTTTTATTTTTTCTGTGTTTAGGTCTTTTATTACATAAAAAAAAATATTTTTTGAAGTGATCATAATAAACATTCATAACTACAATAATAAAAAGGAAATTACATATTACATAATTTTTCTTATCTTTTCTATTTTTTTTTTTTTTTAATTTTTACATTTAATGTTTCCTTAAATTTTTTTTTTTTTTTCAGTTTTTTGGACTGCAATCAAAATTACTCAATTCATTGTTCAATTAATTTTGTCTTGATATTTTGTAAGCAACTGTTCACTTTGTCTTTTTTATATGGCTTTGCCTCAATATTTTTGACACGACTGTTGCTTGTTTTTATTTATGTATATATATATATATATTTTTTTCATTTTATACTAGAAATTGATACATGTTTTTGTGTAAGTGATTGTGTATTTGTGTGGCTTTGTACATAGATTGTGTGTGTGTGTGTTTGTGTGTGTGTCTATATAAAATTTGGATATCAATTTTTGATTCTTAAACAAGAACATTTAACTTTTCATTTACACAAATTTTCACGAACGCATTTACTATATAGGTATTTATAATCAGAACTTAATTGGACAGGCCTATTGTAACAAGCCCCAGCTATTCCACGATTTTCTTCGGATATAAGCCTATTGCAATATCTGTGGGCTTGTTATACTAACCGATTCAGAGTGTGAGTTCTGTTGCGAGTTTTTGTGAGGACTTCAGAGTGTCATTTCCGAGTTACGGACAGGGGTTTTTTGTTTTCGTTATACATGAGTGTAAGCCCCGATTTCTGTCATTTATGTTGACTTCAGGTAATGGGAGATATATATATGGGAGTCTATCATTACCCTTCAGTGCTATGCTTTAATCAACAAACTGTGTGCGATAAATCAGACATATGTAATGGTGCATTTTGACTTGGACAAAGTAGAATTTTAATTCGAAAAATATTAGCATATTTACAATAGTAAACTGATCTCCTATAGTAGGGGTCATCGCACCGAGGAAAAGAAGAGAAAAAAAAAAAAATTAGTATGAATGACTCTGACTGGAAAACTGTGATTGTTGATGTCGTCTCATATCCAACCAACAAAGAAACTCCTTGCCTTGCACACATAATATGGCTTAAGTTCGGGCCATTAGGGCCCCCATATTTATAATTCTTGCTTGTTTTTTAGTACTCATAGTAAATACATACTAATTTTTTCGTGTATATGAAATCTTCGATTGTAAACTCCGAAGTTTTGGGGTCTTGTTTCTTTCTTTCCTTCTATTGTATCTTTGTGTTAATTGGTTAAACAGGTTAATTATTTGTATTTTTGTTAAGATTTTTCAAATTCTCTGCTTTCTTTTTTACGTCTTTGTATATATAACTTTTATTTTTCTGCCTGAATATGAATGATCATCAAATATACTTCCTACTTACCTATAAGTATACATATTTCCGAAATACATGTTTCTGTTTCTATTTCTTGATTATTTCTTTTCTCTTCTCACTTATTATATTCATCATATATATGCTTTAAAAAAATCCCCTTTTTAACAAATATATATTTATAATAAATATAATAATTATGTATATATATATGTATATGTATGTATATAAGTATGTATGTATGTATGTATGATTTAAAGTACCCTACACTACGAACTATGTATGCATGTATGATATATGTATGTATTGTATGTATGCATGTCCATCTTTCCAGCTTAGTGATTGTATCCAAAAGTTGATTGGGCCTACGTACCGAATGGACCCGACATTGTTGGCCAAGAATCACCAGCCCCCCTTTTAGATACAATCTTTCTAGTCTTGTTACTGTTGTTATTGGTGTCAAAAGTAGTTCTATGTTCGTCTCTCTCACCCTTTCTCCCGTTTCTAATCTGTTCAAAACGACTAACATTTTCACTTGAATATCCTTTCCATCATCATTTCGAAATTTGGCTCGTTAGCTGCCTGAGTTCTTAACATACCTAAGCATATCATACCCTATTTTGACCCACTGAAATAATTCTGGCATCATGTCTAAATAATCATTATCTTATTTATCATTTTTTTGGGGGGGGATGGAGGATGGATCGATCGATCTATGTGTGTTGCGGTGTGGTGGTTTTTTTTTTTTGTATTTTTTTGTGTAGGGCTTTTTTTTTTTTTTTTTGTTAGACTTCGAATCATAACCGAAGATATCTTAATTTTGCATCTATATATATTTTGTTTTCTTTTTCTCACTTTCATCAAAAATTTGTATTCACCTGTTCCAATGTTAGGTAATTCTTTTCATGTGCTCCTCCTCCTCGCATGCATTTTGACTTTTCCTTCTTCTTCTCTATTTTTATCAACTTCAAATTTCCTCACTCATCTTTCATCATCATATTATTACTTTAAGTTATTTCTTTTTTTGATATTTTTGTTAGTAGTATTATTAGTACCTATAGATAATATAGTAGTTTGTTTGTTTATGACATCGAACTACATGGTAGACGTGGTGAACCCATTTGGGTTAATACCCGATCTAACCATTGTAGCGGCCCATTTAAATGTAATTCAATCCAACATGGCGTTGAGGTGACAGTTTGACGACGATATTCAGCACCCCAACCTTTGACAAAAGACATACGGATAGTGCACATGCGAGTCAATTGATATACTGCCTCAAAGCCTTGCGATACGGATTGCGATAGCAAAGCAGCGAATTCTTGATTATTGAAAATCTTTAGATTGCAACCAGGGGGAATTTTACAAACGGTTGCTGGATGCCAACCATAACGTTGATTACAATTTGGACTTTGGACAAATATCGATGAATCACTTAAGCATTCAGCAAAGACCTCACCACCGATATAATAAAGACGTACACCTTTCCCAATGTGACGACGTGTCTGTTCGACAACTTCGTTGCGATTGACATTTGATAGGAGGCCCAAACAGAAACGTTCCGAATTCGATGGATCAGTGAAGCCATCAACGGTGATTGATGGTTGCGAGGCATGAAATGTTTCACCAACACGTGTATTTAGCTCATAATATGATATGGAACACCAGAATGCTGGCTCATGATACATGACGGGTGCTGCATCTGCGGGTGGTGTTAAACGTGACATATTCATATTATCATTGGGATCAATCGGATCGCCATCTTCGCTCATATAACCCGGTGGTGGTGTACCGGTATTGGGAATGCTGCTACCCACACTGAGTACGCTTGATTGTGAGTCCATGTTGCAAGCGCCGGGTGGTATGTTTGTTATACTATTCAATTGGTGGCTACCAATGCCTGGTGAAATGTTGCCGCCACTGATGCTGCTATTGCTGCTGATACTGCCACCACTACCACTGCCACTGCCACCACCACCGCTGCCACTCACTTGTAATGGTGAATGCAATTGTTGATGATGTTGGTGATGATGATTGTTATGATGATGAGTTAGTTGTTGTAGACCACCACCGCCACCGGTGGCAGTAGTTCCTGCTCCTCCTGCTGCTGGTGAACCACTACCGCTACCTGCCCCTCCTCCTCCACCACCCAATTCCATATATTGTGGTGGACTTAATGAAGCGCTACGTATTGCCGTCGCTGCATTATATTCTGTATTATTTGGTATCTGATGTGTATGATTATCCAATGGATAATCAACAATTGAATCTGGAGGAGTTGGCAATGATTTCGGTACTAAAATCGACAATTCAATTTTCTTATAATGATAAGGATTAATACAAATTTCGTCTTTACGCAAATGAAATGCGTATTCACAATGCTCCAAGGGCTTCAATTCATTTTGCGATTGCAAGTCTGGCCAACGCCATAAGCGACAATAGATTACATGCGGTAGACCCTTGCGTAGGCTTTCGCCGGTCGCAGCGGGTTTACTGCGTGCTACTGTAACGCAACGTGTATTACAATTTTGTGTCGATATTGCCCTTTCAAGTTCTTCAAGTTGAGAGTTCTTTTTTATTTTCTTCACAAGATTCTTTACAGCTTTTTCGGACCACTTGCCTTCGACGGTGTTGTCTTCGTTACCCTTTTTAAGTGCTAATAAACGTTTAACCACTTGCGGGGTGAATGGCAACATCTCACGAGTATGTGAGATTGAGTGCGAATGAAATGGTGGCTGAAGTAGAAATAATTTATAGGTTTTGACCGCGAAGATAAACGACAATAAAGATGACAGCAGCACCGACGACCAGACCAAGTAGCCTTCAGATATGACACTCTCAGCCAAATATAAATTTCCAATTTATTCAACCAAATCCAATGCAATCCAAAACACTTATAAATCGAAATGCTGTTGTTGATGATGATGATTCAAGGAAAGGATGTAAGGAAGCAAAATCTATTCTAAATTCTAGCCACTATAATGATGCTGATGCTGATGATGAGCCTGTTGATCTGTTGATGGCAATACAGAATCCAAGATGTCCCCGGTAAAGTAAAGAAGTGTGTATGTGTGTCTCAAAAACAAAAATAACTATGTTTTTTGATAATATTTAGTCTCGTCTATCTTCCATTCAGGCAGGAATATCTCTTCTCTTCTATAAAGATCGATCAAAGGTCAGATAATGTGACCTCACTTTGATGAATTGTAAATCCAATGAATGAATATTTTCTTTATTTGAAGGTGACGTGAGGTGATGACGTCGACGTTGGCCTTGGCACCACCAAAATTGCTCTAGCTCTGACACCAATGACAAAGCACAAAAAATCAATCGAGTTAAGACGAGACGAGACGAGTTGTTTAAAAAGGATGTTGATAAATTTAAGTTAAGTCCAACGCCGTGTGTGTTCCTTTTTCCGAAAGTCTTCCTCCAAGTACGAACGATCTATAATGATTTCGATAGATCAACAGTCGATGACAGCTTTTTTGGTTGAAAACAAAATTGTTTATTGTTAATAATTAATATTATTGTACAAAATATATAAAAACAAATTGTTAATAATTGATATTATTGTAAAAAAAAAATAAATAAATAAATAAATAAATACAAATATGTTGGGATTAGTTGTCGATTGAGTGATTTAAATGTAATGATGAAATGATTGATTATGTGATAATGTTTTATATAAAAATGGAGAAAAATAGAATACAATAAGTAGCCAAGTCAATTAGTATTCTCAGCTCAGCTCAACTCAACTCATTATATTTGCTAACTAAATTTCTTAATCTCCTCCGATCTACAACAACACCTGATTCGATATTACGTTATTATATACATAACTGCGCTCCGTCATTGTGTCATTGAAATTTCTATATTATAAAAAAATATGTACTACATCATTTTGTTAAAATTTCTTATGTTCTTGTTTTGTTTTTCTATTTTCTTTTTTGATTTTCAGAATATAACAAAAGAACTTTATAGATTATCAGATGCCAGACGACAACGTTTGATTGAAAATCTCAAAAGTTTAATATGAAGAGGAAGGCGGTATGGCATATACAAGTACGAGAACGAGACACAAAAATATATAGCAAAAAGAAATAAATAAAGCACCCGAAGAGAGAGTACGATAATAACAAGAATCATAAACGAAAAAAATCAACGACAACTATGGCGACAACAATGAATTTAAACAAAACCAGAAAGAAGGGTATCTTCGACTATGTCTTAGTCGAAACGAGATGAAGCTCACAAACAGTAGTAAAGTCAGGATTGATGGCAAAGAATGTTATACTGTGTGTTTGATGGAATTGGAAGGATATTTTTCCTCAACCCAATAGTATGAGAACTTTTTCCAACCCTGAATTGGATACAATCCTTCCTACAAGCACTGACGACCATATGATGACCACTAAGCTTGCAGAAGGCATCTATTAATCGAATATCAAGGCCATGACACAATTAAACAACTTGCTTTATACGTATAATAGTTACCCTGTCTTCAAGAGTGTTCATAACTTTTTGTAATACAAAGTGACATTGCTCTAGGTTTCACGGCATCTTCTGAAACCGAACTACCAGTAGTGGCAATACTCTAAAAAGAAGAAGTCTTTCGAAAACTTTTGAGAGTATTGCTAGTAACCTAATCGGACGTTAAGAGTTTGGTTTATGCTCATGTTTTCCAAGCTTGGCCGTGATGATTACCTCAGTACAGTTCCATTGAGCAGGGAAGTGGCTGAGGTACAAAATGCCATTAAAGACTACGGTTAGATGCAAGACAGCGTCGTTGAGAGGCAGGACTCGGATGTTCGAGTATATGACGAACGAAAATGCTATTAATCAAAAATGCCATCTATTAAATTCTTGAAGAAATGGACTTTATCTTGTTATTAATGATATTGATTTTCGTTCCTGCTTAAATGGTGTTGCTGTGAAGTTAGTTACAGATAAATCAAGCCAACTATAAAATAGCATTAACAATACTTAAAAAGCGATTAAATAACAAGCGTCTTATAGTGCTGGCACACATCAAAGAGATATTTGGGCATGAGGTGGCTGATTCATTAGTCGGGAAGCTACGGAAGCTGAAGGACAAAGAGGAAATTGCCGATAGTGTACTCGTCCAAGTTTTCTTGCAGAAGCTTGACAAGACAACTCAGGCAAAATGGGAGAAGAACTTACCAACCAATGAGATGCCTCCGCGGGATAAGCTTTACATATTTTTGGTCAAGCACTACCAAGCCATGGGAAATGTTGAATATGGCATCGGAGTTTCAGATTGTCAAATTGAAAAGGCTAGAAATTTAAGGAGAAGTTTTATAGCAACAAATATCCCTACAAATGATTGTGTTGTTTTACGGATACAAAGACCAATCATTTTACAACTGCTCTTGTGCTCGTCAAAAAGAGGCAAAAGACTTGCACAATGTTTTTATTGCCTGAATAAAGGTCATCAAATGTGAGAGTGTAGATCTGAAGATTCATGAATCATAATACTCGAAAGTAAAGCAATCGGACTGACAAGAAGACTTCTTCTTACCATACCAGATATGTAAATATCATAAAAGATTATATTGCAGTTAAATGGTTACCAGGATCACATCGGATCAGTTTGGTTCATACAATTTTAGGTTAATTTATTGCAGTTTTGTGAAATGAAGAATTGTATGCAAAATCTTAACACGATATTAAGAATACTGAGGAACTTGTTTGCAAAGAACCATAATCAGATGCCTATTTCCATACATTACATATCCGATGTTTTTCTCCACCTCTCCTCTTTTTAATAATATAGATAGGGTTGCTTGAAGCCTAGCGAACTTAAGAGTCATAACATACGATTAATGTGTATAGATGGCGGCTTTAAATGATGTTTGACTGTCTGATATGTCGCGAAATTTCTTGACCGATGATCATGAGAGCATCAGTTTATAAGCTACATTGGATTTTTGTAGTTTTTTTTATGGAAAAAATACAATACCTTGTTCAAACAATAACATAATGGCTTGACAAGAGTTATGAAATATTAGTTTATTCAAGTTTAACATGAAAATTTAAACTACAAAGAAAAAACAGAAGAAAATCATTTTGAAAGCTTAAATTCAAATTTCTTGACAATGTAAAGATGTTATCAGAAGCATTGGCAGAATAAGCACTATTTTTCATAAACATTTGTTCATAAAAAACTGCATTTAAAGATGTGGGTGCCGCATCTACGCGCCGATGATTCAGAGCGATTGCAAAACTGCATGGAATGAAATTACAATTACTCCCATCTGCCCTACCTACTGAATTCTTAAAATTTGACTTAAGACATGTAGTAAAAACAATCACCACGTAATAACTGAAGCAATTATTATTGGAATGAATGTATCACTTCACTCTTGAAGAAGATTACAGTACTCTGCAGAGAGCATCTACACTATGGATAGCGATTGTTGTCAGACATATTTAATTTCATTTCGGATATGCCTAGGTAGAACCAAGCCCGTGGTAGTGGGAAATAGGTTGAATTAAAAAGTTTAGTGAGACACTATAAACTGACTACACAGCTTACGAGATCCAGGACTACAAGACTCAAATTTTAAAGCCATTTAGTTTTACGATGATCCGAGATAAGTTTTGCGATCTCAAGGTGCATCTCCGCTTAGCGTTCATCACTTGAGTTAGCAGCCTGGATCTGATGACATAAATCCTCCAAACGTGCAGCATCAGCCGGAAAATTCGGTCTAAAAAAGGGAACTGACCTGCAGAAATATGCTTTTTTACAGCTTTAAGAATCCCGTACCTGAAAGCTTTCTCTCTCAGCAAAGTATCATCGGGAAAAGGGAAGCGGCTTAAAGTATCACTTTTAAATGTACTAACATATCAACAAGAATCGGTACATGGTCAGAATTCAAGGCAATATAGACAGACCACCCGCAATATGCTAAAAGCAGCAACTGACAATGGTAATGCCAGGAGAGCTGACACAAGTAGAACAGATCCGGTGAGCGGAATCAATACAGCAATCTGATATGCAACAGTCATTATCCAATGTCCTCCTTGAAATGTCTGCTTCTTAAATGATTTAAAAAGATCATCAGGTTATATATTCATTAAAATGTAAAGAGATCAGCAAGGATTTCCTTCTTTCTTTCTTTCATCTAATGCCATGGAATTTGAAGTTATTAATGTTGTCGCAGATTGTTGTTGTTACTAGTTGGCTCATCTGTGTTTCTAACTGATGTGAGTAAGTGAGTGAGTGACTTCTAAGACTGATTGATTGATTGCTTAAGAAAAACAATAAAATGTATTAATGAAATTTAAAACATCAATTATGAGTTATTATACAAGGTGTGTGTCAAAAGTTTCCGAACTTTTCAAAAAGAAAAAAACTACAAAATAGTTTGGAATGAAACTTTGCATTTATTCAAAATAGTCTCCCTCCGACTCAATACAA
>JBANCV010000059.1:0-110860 GCA_037040105.1 Amiota albilabris
AACAGGCGCTCCATGGTATATCAGAAATGTAGACATCCACAAAGATCTTAATGTACTATTTGTAAAAGATGAGTGTTTGAAGCGGAAACGTTTATATGGGGATAAATTTGTTGTTCAGCATGTGAATCCATTGGTTAGAGCTTTTGTTCATACAAGAAATTCATCTCGTCTCCAATGCAATGATCGTCCAGCTCTACTTTTAACTAAGAGGCCCGTAGTGAATTGTAACCCCCTTCTTTCACTTGTGGGAAGGGCAAATAATTGTGTATTAGGAGATGAATGAAAGTGAAAAAAAAAGAGGTTCCAATTGCTATTGTCAGACAGTTTGAAAAGATGTGAGTACTTAATATTTTGTAAGGATAGAAAATCTGATGACTGACTTAGCATCAATATATTATTGTGACGTTGGTGTTGATGTTAGTATTGTTGTTGTTGCTGTTGTGTTGTTGTTAGTAGTAGTTGCTTCAAAATGAGATTAACAGCAGCAAAATCTTTAGACTTCTCAACGAGAAGTATATTTTTTTATGTACTATGTATGATGTTTCATTCATTTAACATATGTATGTACTGGTCGTATTACATACCTATATGATGTGGGTTTCTTTTTTGTGCTTTCCTTTTATATTTCTTGTTCTTGTTGCTCTTCTTTTTCTTGATGTTGTTCATTTAGCAACAACGACGACAACAATAACAACAATGAAACACACACTTAATTAGAAAATTGCTAATAACTCATGAACACGAACAAATTTCAATATTAATGAGTTTTCTAGGCTCAAACTGTGAATATGCCACGCAGTGTTTTGCCACATCCTCATTGCTGCCTCATCATCATCATCATCATCATCATCATCATCATCATCATAATTATCATCAACATGATTATCATCCTTATCTTTTTCTTCATCATCTTCATCATTTAAGCTTAAGCCACATCATAAAGTGCAGCAACATGCAATGTTTTTGTTAGTTGTTGTTGTTATTGTTGTTGTTGTTGTTGTTGTTGTTGCTGTTGATGTTGTTGCCAGAACAAAGAAATAAATCGTAATCGATGAATGTTGCCAACACATAGAGGAGAACGAACAACACATAAAGGAAGGAACAAAAAACAAAAAAAAATAAATAAATAAACACTCATCATATTTCATAGTAATTTTTGTTGTTGTTCATCTTTTGTGTAAAATTATTTAATTGAAAATATGAACAAACCGACCAACAACAAAACAAAAAAAAAAGGAGTAAAAAACTTAAAGTTTTGTGTGTTGTTTACTTGACTAATGAAGGGCTACTGTGCACCGTGGGATATCTTTCAACAACAACCAGAACCAGTAACAACAAGAACATCAAGAACAATCTGCAACAGTAGCAAAAGAAACTCAAAATGATAATAATAATAATATTGATCATAATGATTAATAATGATCATCATGATGTTACTGTTGCTGCTGTTGCTGTTGCTGCTGCTGAAGCTGCTGCTGCTGCTGCTGCTGCTGCTGATGATGATGATGATGATGATGAACAATAGCCACCTGCAGCTTAATTTTAATGATTCAAACCCCCAGGTTTTATTTTGTTTTATTTTGTTCGTTTATTTGTTTGTTTGCTTCTTATATTTTGTAATAATTTTTTTTGGCCTTTTGTCGGCCCCGTCAGTCGTCGGTCGTTCGATCGGTTCATGACTAAGTGCAACAGCATTTACTATATACATATGTATGTAAGTTGTAGATACAATAGTAGTAGGGGGCAACTTAAGCAATAACCAAGAGCTTCTTGTCTTACGCCATGTTATTCTGTTCAATGAGTTTTGGTTATTGAATTTTGTTGTTAATTTTTTTTGTTTTTACAATACTTTTCTTGTCTTCTGTTCTGTTCTGTTCTGTTCTGTTCTGCTTAGTTACATATGTATGTTCTGTTCTTTAGGCTCATTAAGTTGCATGAATACTCAATATGTGCTGGCACTTTTAATATGCGTCTGCATCTTTTTTTTTTGCATTTCTCTGTGACTGTCTGTATACACGTATGTATGAGTATCTTATTTTTGGCCATTGGTCAAGTTATATTATGACCATGAGCATGTTATTGCTGCTCATTCATACTTAATTTGTTCGAACTTCATATTTATATATTTTATGTATTAATGTTGTATCTTTTGTTCTGATATATATTGTACATATTTTTATCTTTAATTTTGGGATTTTGTAATATCATCGTTACTCTGTATATAGTCAGTGTTTGTTTCATTGAGTTGGCTTGTGGTGTATGTTTTCATAAACCAGCAACATTTTGTTGCTTGTTTGCTATACATGTCAGCAATGATTAGCATGCATGTGGCATAAATTGCAAACAACAATTAACAAATTGAACTTTAGTTGCCCCCCGCCACAAGAAAATAAAGCAAAGCAAGGCAATATAAACCAGAAAGAAGGGTATCTTCGACTATGCCGAATATGTAATACTCTTCAAGCAGCATCTAGAAAATGGTTTTTTGTATGAGAACTATACGATCAAGGAATGCAAGGATCTTGAAATTTACATGGTTAATGAATTTTTGAAATTTTATTGTGCCCAAATTTCAAGGTCAAAGCATTAAAAACAAAAAAGTTTTTCTAATAAGAACATTAATTTGAGTAGGGGGCTTGTATGGGAAGTACCCCTCTTGATAGTCCGATGGTCTTGAAATTTTAATGACTAATGAATATGAGTCAAACACATTCAGTTTTCAAAATTCATTTCGATAGCGCAAAAAAACAAAAAAGTTTTTCTAATAAGAACATGAATTTGAGTAAGGGATTTGTATGGGAGGTACCGCTCCTAGTAGCCCTAGGATCATGAAATTTTGATGGTTGGTGGATATGGACCAGAAAATCATAACATTTAAATTTCAATTCGATCGAATTAAAAAAAAAAAAAAATTTTTAATAAAAAAAATTAAATTGTCTTTTGGTTTGTATGGGGGTTACCCCTCCATGTGGTCCGAATCGACTCGTCCCCACAAATGATTTGTCTGGGATAAAAAGAAACCTATGTAGAAAATAGCAGCTCTCTAGCTCTAAAACTGAGGGACTAGTTCGCGTACAGACAGACAGAGGGACGGACAGACGGACGGACAGACGGACGGACGGACATGGCTAAAGCAATTCGTCTCATCGAGCTGATCACAAATATATGTGGATCCCGTGAAGAATATAGAAATGAAAAAACTTCAACACATATATCTTTCTTCTAAAGGGTAGTCAATACCCTACAAAAATATGTTAAAATGTGGTTGCCTCTAAAAAAATGTTTGAGGGAGCCTTTTTCAGTCATTTTCTATTGTAGAATAAAAAGAAGTTATGTTTCAACAACTCAGTTTCATATCTATTGTATGTTTTTTGAAATAAAAAAAAAAAAAGAAACTGTTTAATTTATTGATTAAGTGGTGAGTTATAAATTTCAGAATTATTTCTATGAGGTTTTTCTATTCATTTTCTATTCAGTTATTTTCAAATTTTATTCTTAGTAAGAAGGGTATAAAAAGGCTAATATTGTTTTGAATGCCACTTTTATTGTTTTTCTTGTTAGTCTGCTTGTTTATTTTTAATTCTTCTTTTACTCTACTTGATCAGCATTTGTTTGTTGTTGGCTGTCGCTGATGGTCTTACTTTTCTTCATGTGTCTTGACTATTTAGCATGCAATGCTGTTGTTGTCTTTGCAACAAAACACGTATGACTTACTACAAGCACACAATTGTTGTTACAGTAACAACATCAACATCAACAACAACAACAACAACAACAACAACAACAATAATGCAAAAATAGCAACAACACTTGTTGTTGTGTAAGGTGAAAATATATATATATTTGTATATATAAGAAAAAAGCAACCGAACTTAGCTGTCAATTATATTAGCAACAACAAGAGACCAAAAGCAATAGCAGTAGCAGTAGCATTAGCAGTTGCATTAGTAACAACAACAAGACTTGCTATCATCGAAGCGGCACAGCAAACTTCTACACACGTTCTACACTACATTTCACTGCACAACACTAAAATAGATTGAGTGGAAAATTGCAATAGCAACAATAGCAACAACAGCAGCACCAACAACACATTGCTAATTCATAAATCAGGCGTGGGATTTGTAGGCAATGTTTCTTCATTCACCATTGACTGCTGCCACATTGTTTCATCGATTTCATTAATTAACGCGTGCGCATGCGTGCCATGAATTTTCAATACGAATGAGTGAACACATGGAATATGTATGTAAGTGGGCGATAATAGAAGACGAGCACAAATATTACAATATTGAATACATATACTTGTATCTATGAACGAAAAAAAAAAAAAAAAGATACAAAATTTGCATCAACATGTAAATAAAATACTTCATTGATGTTTTGCTGAATTTCTGTCAATATTAATTTCTGTTTCAAGAAGAAGTTTCTTTGCTTCCAATATATGTACTTATATAACATAACATACTCGTATGTATATAAAGAGAGATAAATAGATAGATATACAAATATATGGATAGACAAATAGATAGATGATAGACAAATATTGTAAATAGACTGATAAGTTAACAGAAGCATAAAAAAAAGTATCTCAAGAAAAGGAAAATTAAAAAAAAAAAAAAACACCAAATAAATAAAACCACAACAACAAAGATACAAAATAAACCCGAAATTGTTGCCACAAAATGTTAGCGTGCAGAAAATTGTTTGCCACTTGAGTGCTTAAGTTGTTGCTGTTGCTGTTGCTGTTGCCGTTGCCGTTGCCGTTGCTGTTGTTGTGTTGCTGCAATGTTGCAATAGAAATATAATAAGCTATAATTTTCATTCACACCAAAAAGACAACAACACCAGCAGCAACAACAACAACAACAACAACAAACAAACAAAACACGATCTGTATAATTATATTCTATTTTGTTTTTGTATTTTCGATTTAAGTGAAATCTGAAGAAAGAACATATACAACAGAGTATCTCAGTCTTGGGAACTAAATAAGTAGCAGCAACAACAGCAAAATGTTGCTCACTTTATTTCTTATCTCTATGTTATATACTCTACACGCATTGAATACATAGTATTTATTATAAGTTTATCATAAAGTTTGCAACACACAAAAGTAGACATCGGAGACCTCATAAAATAGATATATTCTTGATCAGCTCGACAAGACAAATTGATTAAGCCATGTCCGTCTGTCCGTCTATATGTATGCCAACTAGTCCCACAGCTAGAGATCGCTGTACAGTTTTGGAAATCACCCCAACCCCAAATTCATGATTATAATTATAGATTTTTTTTTGTTTTTTGTGTTTTATGTTATCGAACTAAAATTAGCATACTATGAGCCTCTGATCCATATTTATCTACCATGTAAATTTTCAGATCCTAGGATTACTGGATCGTATAGCTCCCATACAAACCTAAATTCAAATTTAGAAAAAGAAAGAAAAGAAAAACTTTTCTGTTTTTCATATTATCGAACTGATATGTGGATACTATGAGTGTCTGAACCATATGCATCAAGCATGTAAATTTTCCAGATCCTAGGATTACTGGATAGCATAGCTTCCGTACAAATATTGCGGTCACAAAGTTGAAACGCAGTGTGCATTGTACCCTAAACATAAGTCAAATCAATATTGTAATATTTCTTTTTGCTAAATTACAGGAGTCTTGGTAAAAACATTTTCTAGGGGTTGCATAAAGAGTATTATAGCGTCGGCATAGTCAAAGCATATAAGCTTCTTTCCGGTTTTTTGTTTGTTTGCAAAACTCGAACAAAAGTCTTGTGGTTTTTTTTTTTTTTTTTTTTTTTTTATTGTTTTAGATACATTTGAATAGTGCAACCAACATAAGCAGGAGTATTCATATGTTGCTATTGCTATTACTGTTTCTGATATTGTTGCTGTTGTTGTCAGCAACCTTGCACCTTGAACGAATGCAATTTTTTAGCTCCCGCTATGGTGGCTTAATTCTCGACTAAAAATGATTACGATCTTGAAAGCATATATCTTCTTTTTCAAGCACAAATTGATATTTAACTACGTTCATTGCTGACACACAAAATGTTGCAGCAATACTTGCAAGAGTAGCAACATAATTCATTTAATGTGCGCCTTTCTCAGTTCAGTTCAGTTCAGTTCAGTTCAGTTCAAAATTTGCAACGTCTGTATCTAACTATCTGTGAACTTTATGTGAATTTATTTAAAAAAAAAAAAAAAAAAAAAAGAACAACATTATGTTTGGAGTATATAAGATCATGAGACGAATGAATAAACAGGTGAATGTATGGATATACTCTATACATCTCATAAATTAAATACACATACACTAAATTCCTAGGTTTATTTTTAATAAATTTTTGTTTGTCCATTTGTAAATGCAAATTTGTTTGTTTGTTTTTAAAACAAAATATTCAAATTTGCCATATTTTGTTGATAGACAAATGTAGATCCTCGCTTAGGAATAGTCATTATTCTCATTTGAATCTTATGTTAAGACACATCTTTATGCATCTGCACCTGCTCAAATTATAAATTACTCAAAGCTAAATCCATTTGTTTTTCTTTTTTAAATTTATTATGATCAAAACAAATTAAATTGAGTTGAGTTTGAGTTGCTTGCATTCCTTTGCATTGCGTTGATTTGAGAATCAAGTGAAGTGAATTGTTTCAAGTTGAGTTGAGTTGATTTTTATGTTAAAGAGGCAAAAATCGAATACAAAAAAAAAAGAAAAAACAATAAAAAAATAAAATGAGGCATGTATGCATGCGTGCATCTGTCTGTCAGTCAGTCAGTCAGTCAGTCAGTCAGTCTGTGTGTCTGTCCATCAGCACAACTGTTTTTTGTATGTCCATTTGCTTGTGTGTATCTGCCGGAAGTGTTGCAGAATCATGAGTGATTCAAACAAGTTGAACTTAGCATGAACATGAATTGTTACTGTTACTGTTGCTGTTGCTGTTACTTCTACTTCAGTGTTGATTTTTAATTGTTCATTGCATCTACATATGTAAGTATATACTGCTGTATCTCCTGTTATTATTGTTGCTGTTTCAGTTATTTTTATTATTATATTTTTATGATTACATTCACTTGTTGCTTGTTGCATGCAATGCCATTCAACATTTATCCTTCGTTTTATGTAAACAGCAATAACAACCTTTAACGATGTCAAATGCTGAATGCCCGCGGTGTAGAACACATGCGTACACGTATCTTTTAGAACATAGACCAGCTACAAGTAGAACAACAATAATAACAACAATAACAACAACAACAACAACAACAATAGCAACTGCAACTGCATTTCATTTCAATTTCCTATTTTCTTATTCTCAAATGAAGAACAACAAAATTTGATCAATTTTTACAAGTATTGGCTAATATAAAAAGTTGGTTTTTTCTCACTAAATGGTATTGATATCCATATATGTGGCAACACTATTCTGAACATGTGTTTGAAAGGTGACATTTCAGGATATATATATATATATTTTTTTTTTTTTTCTTTTGTGAAGGCAACTGTGTAATTCGTTGCTCGTGTTTGAAAATTATACTGATTTTAATATGAGTGAAATATCTAAAGAATCACGGTATGTGATGCTTTTTTTTACTATAAAAAAGGGGAAAAACCTTGCAAAGACATGCTGAAAAATTATTTGCAGTTTACGGTGAAAATACTGTGAGTGAACGCTGGATCCAGGAGTGGTTTACTTGATTCCATTTCGGAAATTTCAATGTTAAAGATGCACCTCGAACTGGTCGGTCTGTCACTGAAAAAAGCAATGAAATTTTGCAACTGATGCAGCAAGACGGGCACAGAAGCTGGCAGGAGATGGTGGAGGCACTGAACTTCAAACACATGATAGTTTGGAATCATCTAGCAAAAGCAGGCTACTCAAAGAAGCTCGATGTTTGGATGCCACATGAATTAAAGCAAAGAAATTTAATTGACCGAATAACCATCAGTGAAACCCTGCTGAATAGTAACGAAATGGAAGCATTTTTGAAGCGAATTATTACGATAAATCTCAGCCATCATGGTCAAAGGCTGGTGCCCTTCCACAAACTACTTCAAAGCCTGGATTGACGGCAAACAAAGCTATGTGGAGTGTTTGATGGGATTGGAAGGGAATTGTCTATTATGAGGTGCTAGAACAGGGCAAAACAGTCAATTCAGTCCTCTACTGTGCCCAACTCGACCGTTTGAATGAAGCAATCAAGAAAGAGCAACCAGAATTGGAAAACAGAAAAGGAGTTAGTTGTCTTCCATTATGATAAAGCTAGGTCACATACATCTTTGATGACTCGGAACAAATTGACGGAGCTCAGTTGAGAAGTTTTGATGCATCCACTGTATAGCACGAACCGTGCAACCTCTGACTACCCTTTGTTTCGGTCTCTGCAATACTCTCTTCATAGTAAAAAATTGGCTGAACGAAGAGCCGCTGAAAATCACTTGGCCAAGTTTTTCGCTGCTAAACCACAAAAGATGTACACCGATAGAATTATGAAGCTACCCCCGGGAAAATGGCAGAAAGTCATAGATAATATTGATCAATATGAAATTGATTTTGAATAAAGAAAATTTTTGTTCAAAAATGCAGCAAAAAAACCGCGGAGAATTTTTTATATGACCCAATATTTAGCTAGCAATATCAGGGAACCTAAATGGTACTTTTGTAGTTCTAGCAAGTGACTCCTTTGAAGCCAACTCCTAATGTTTAGTTACCCTTTTGCAAAATAATTATCTCCTATAATATTCTTATACTTCAACTGAATCTATCTAAACATTCGTTTGATATCAACGGAATCTATTTAGATGTATCACGGAGCTATTAAATAGTTAAGCAGAAGCTTAAATTGGAATCTCTGTAGTATTGGAATATAATGCAGAGCACAATCTTGTTCAGTATCAAAGAAGCCAAGACATTCTTCTACACTTTTTAATATGTTGCTGTTTTTGACTCTTGTGCTTGGGTCACTCACTCTTCTGTGTAGCAGTTAACACTGAAAGAATAAACTCATTATGCAGAGAAATTTAAATAGATGTATTTTAATAGATGTATGTAGGTACATATGAATATAAAAATATTTCTTTATATTGATTGCATTTTTATTAAATAATAAATGTCATAATGAATAAATTGAAGGTTATAAAAAAAATATACAATAAAAAATAACAGCAACAATTCACGTGCATTATATAACTAACATATGCCCATAAGTAAATGTATTTATATATAAACATGGATATATGTGTGTACATATATGTAAAAGACATTGATTTGTTAATTATGAACACGTTGAGCGAGCCAAGCGCCATGGGCGGCCGCCTCAAAGATCAAACTTGTGGCATGTGGCGCCTTTGTAAGTACCTTAAATGAATGTGCATGTGTCTGCATACATACATACATACATATATGTGCTCTTGTGTTTGCATGTTTAAGTGTGTGTGTGTATGTGTGTGTGTGTGTGTATTGTGTGAGTTGTCAATAATAACAGCAAAAACGACAGCAGCAACAACATAAAGTATGTCAACAAGCGCGTATGCAAGCAAGAAAAAAAAAAAAGGAAAGAGTTTACAGCAACGCACTTTATTAATGACTGACGATTTTCAGACATTCACAGCAGCAGCAGCAGCAGCAGCAGCAGCATCAACACACTAATAACAGCAACAACAACGTCAATAAGGTGTTTGCCTCTGGCAATAATAAAAATGCGTATAATTTCTTTATTTATGCTGCCAGGCAGATAATTTGAAAGATACTCAATTTGCCTCAACCAAGTTATTAAATAATTGTGGGAGCAACTAGTTGATGTTGTTGTTGTTGTTATTGTTGTTTGTTAATTATACGAAAGTAAAAAAAAAAAACAATCTCAATGTTGCATCATTAAATTTATCTGGTGTTTGTTGTCCTCAATCCTCATTGACAAACAAACACTTGTTGATAGTTAAATTGTATTTGTTGTCATATGATGTATAAACCTAAAACATATAAGAGATGAAGAGTAAATTGATTTGATAAAATAGAATAGAATGGGAGAGACAGAATGCTTGTCATGGAAGCAAGTTCAACCTGAAGCCCTGTAAGGAGTTTAATATTCTCTTTTTTTCCGCTTGCCTATTATCGATCTCAGGCTGCTTACATCTTCTAAGGCCCCCAAACATTGGCTAAGGAGTCTCTCAGTAACATTAAAGACATACATATGTTTAATATTTGATTAAAGTGTTTGAGAGTAGTGTAAGGAATGTAAATTAAATAATAATTATAATAGCAATAGAATAATATAAATTAAAAGAACAATTGAAGAGAAACCATAAAGCATAAATCATATCACAGCATATCGTTCAAAATAAAATAAATATTTGATTTGTTCAAATGCAAAGAACATGCAACATGACAAGTTTCTTTTTCTTTTTTTTTTGTATATTTTTCATCACCACTTATTATTTTTATGTACTTCATGTTATTGCAATCATCTCAAAAGAAACAGAACAAAGTTGGTGATAAACATTAAAGCAAAGTTGCAGAGAACAAACAGCATGCAAACAATACAATTACAATAAACTAAGTAGAAATAAAGTTACAGAGTTGGAAGAAGGTGTTGCTGCATGTAGAATGATAAAAGGCAAATACACTAGATAAATATGGTAGATTAAATAGATAGGCAAATAGATGGAAAAAATGATCAAAGAACTCTTACAACTATAATTAAAATGAATCAAATTGCAATGCAAAAATTACTTAGCTTGCAACAATAATAGCAACAGCAACAACAACAATAAAAAGATTATATTTAATTATTACATGGCACAAAATAAAATACCAGATGAATGGAAATGAAATAAATTATTATAATGAACATATGTATATATACAATGATACTGAAAAGAAAGATCGTATTTTTATAGCTATCATATATGCATGGCAAATATTTTGTCAATCTGTTGCAGATCAATGGATTTTTACGGCTAAGAATCCATTCAGTGTGCGCACTGTCTGACGACGTTTAAAGGAAGAGTATTTTAAAACAATTAAAACTAAGGGCGACGTGAGAAAGTCAAACAAGCTTCAAAGTAAAAGGAATATCTGCTCAGGCCAAAGGCGTTCTGAAGAAGCATTCTATAGACAGATGAAAGTTCCTTTGAGTAAAAATTATCAAAAAAAGCATTTTTTTTTTTTGTATGATTGCCAAAGGTACAAAGGCAAGGTTTGTCCAAAATTGAGCCATGATGGATGCTCTGTTATATTCTGGGGATGTTTTGCTATTACCGGCTCGATGAACCAAGGTCAATATTTGAGTATGCTAAATGAAAATGCCTTAAATTCCGGAGAAAGGCTTATTATAGAGGACTCATTTATCCTGCAACGACTGCATTAGCCCCATGCCACAAAGCCCGGAAGATAACTAACTTTTTTAAGTAAAACCAGAGAGGAGACAATTTCTGTGGAAAAAGATATCTCCAGACATTCTTCGAAATTTAGTAGATTCAATACCGAGACGCCTTCAAAAAGTTACTGAAGCCAAAGGAGGAGGTTACATTTTACCACACATTATAATAGATTTACATTTTACAAAATTATTTTCCATTTCTTACAAAATACTTATGCGAATCCATGAAATTACTAATTAATTAATTTATATCTTTTGAAGTTTCTATGAAAATATATTTGTTTGCTTTATTTTTAAATTTTTAATTAATTATATGTATAAAGGAAACAATAAACAAGAAGAATTCCTAGTAAAGCCTCTTAACAGTTAAACTTGAAAAAATTCACTATTTTTATTTTGTCAAAATACTTATGGCAACCAGTGTCCTATCCTATCTGAAAGAAAGTGCCATACTTTCTACATCATCATCATCATCATCATTTTGTTAGTTTGCTTTGATAATTTCTTTGTTTTACATAATTTTCATCTTTTCTTATTTGATCTTATTAATTAATTGTCATCTCTTGTCTTTTTTTTTTGTTTGTATTTTTGCAGCAGCGTAAGCTGTCACCGACATGGGCAGTGAGCACTACTGCTTGAGGTGGAACAATCATCAATCCAACCTGTTAGGGGTGTTTAGTCAATTACTACAGGACGAGAGTCTGGTGGACGTCACATTAGCTTGTTCAGAGGGCGCCCCCATCAGAGCCCATAAGGTAAGTTAAATAAAAATTAAAAATTCATTGAAAATTTCTGATCTCAAATCTATGGAAATTAATTTCAATTAAAAATCAATGGAAATTTATTGACAAACCAATCAATCAATCAACAAATAATTTCATTGAAATAGAAAATAGAAAATGGAAAATGCAAAATGGAAAGATGAAAATAGAAAATTTCCTATTTTTATATTCATCATCATCATCATCATCATCATCATCATCATCATCATCATCATCATTATTATTATTATCATTAGCATCATCATTGTAATCGCACTCAATTCTCAATTACACGCTCTAACTAATTTTAACTAGTATCTTTCTATTTTAATCATGTGAGCAATGAAATATCTTTAATTGAAATGTGCAATACTAACAGCAACAACAACAACAACCACAACAACAACAACAACAACAACAACAACAACAACAGAAGTATCTACAATAACAACAATCAAATGCAATTTACACATTTGTCACAAAATTGTCAACTTAACGTGCTCGTGCATGTTTCTCTTACTAAATGCACATGCACAGATACATATACATACATACATACATATATGTATGTATGTAAGTAAGTAAGGAAGTGTATAATTGTGTGACGACTGTATGTGCATGTGTGCATCTGTATGAATGTATGTAAACATGCTGCTGCAACATGTTGACAAGGTCAACTCTTAATAGAAATTGACATTGTCAACGCAACTAACGCAATGCTTGTTGTCTGTCTTCGAAGTCAGTCACTTTCTCAGTCTATCTATCTATCTATCTAGACTATACACATACATATATATATATATATATATAACATGTTATAATATCTCATTTTCCTATTTTCCACCCCCCCCTCTTAATCTATCAATTGCACCTGCTATTATTTGAGTATATGTATCTCCTTACTCTATTAACAATTTGTGTGTGTGTATGTGTGTGTGTGTGTGTGTGTGTGTGTGTGTGTGTGTTGCCAACTTCATATGTCGCCGTTTGCTTTTGTCGTGTTCATGTCTGTCAATTGAAATTCCTGTTAAATTAAGCGGAAAATATTTTTGCGTTCGCGCCATATAAATTCAACGAAACCAAACCAAACCCCAACTCAACTCAATTTAACTCAGCTCAGCTCAGCTCAGTTCAGTTCAGTTCAGCTCAGCTCAGCTCAAAGTAACTCAACTCAACTGAATTTCAATTCACTTAATTTCCCCTACACTCCTCATCTTAGCACCAACTTCATCACTTCATCACATGTAATCATACATTACACCACATTATACAATACTCGTATATTGCAGATATACATATATGTGTGTGTTATGTTAACTTTTAACTTATTAAACTACCCTCTTAATGCTTTTTTCTTATTGTTCTTATTGTTCTTATTGTTTTTCATTGTTGTAATTTTTATTATTTTTTTTTTATATATAGATTTCTTATATTTTTATTGTTCCTGCTGCTGCTGCTGCTGCTGATAAAGTCATTTCCTAGGTTAGCAGCAATGTTGGTTTAGCTATTCCATTTATTCAACTCAAGTTATTCATTATTTTAGAAGCAGATACACACATACGTATGTACATTTATTGTTGCCTTTGTATTGTATCATTTCTTGTTGTTGCTGTTGTTATTCTTATTATTGTTGTTGTTGTGGTTGTGGTTAGTTTTATTGTAAACTAGTAAATTGTTCAATTAAAATACATTTACCAGTTGCAACTTGTTTCTTCATATGTTGGTAACAACAATAAATAACTAAGACAACTGGCAATCGACAATTGGCAATTGGCAACAACTGACGACCAAAAAAAGCCAATTGAATTGGCAACCAACAATTTTCGCTTTTATTTTTTTACTTTTTATCCAATCTTCATGAGATTTTTCTTCTTTTCTCTTTATTTCTTCTTTTTGCATTTCAATTCATGTTTCTTCTCCATTTAATGTATTTACCTAAATAGAAAATTAAATGCAATCCATAAATATTTATCCATTTTCTTTTGCATGAAGAATTTTCTAAAGCAATGAAAACAAATGAAATTCTTGCAAGGAATAAAAGAAAGAAAGTACTTACATACATACGTTGGAATAAACTAGAAGAGAGATGATTGAAAAATGTACAAAAATTTAATCAAATGATGGAATGATGTATTGATTGATTGATTGAGTGAGTGATTGATTGGTTTATTGATTGCTTGATTGATTGAATGAATGATTAATTGATCATTAAATAAGTGCCTCTAAATAAATAAGGCAATGATTAAGTGACTTAATAAATGAATAAAGTCATCAAAAAAGGAATAAATCAACAATTGAATAAATTGAAAAAAAAAAAAAAAAAATTGATGATTGAATGAGAAAGTTAAATGATGAATTGAATAATTGACTTTATGTCTATGTTCTTTTCAGGAATTGATTTTTCTAATATTCCCTCAAGAGACACAAAAGATCAAAGAGAAATTTATGATAAAATGGAAAAATAATACAAGTTTCAACAGTTGGTACTATTTGTTCTAAGATCTTGAATGCAATGCTTTAAAAAAGCGCTCCTAATTTTAAATAGAACCTCAGAAGAAATTGATTTCGTTTTTCTATGATCAATATTTTTGTTCTGAATGGTTGCTTAAATTTAACTAAACTGATCATGAGAGTGATAATAGAATATGTAATTACTAATTATTCCTTGATCATAATGTTGATGATGATGATGTTGAAACAATCATTTTTCCGGATGAAATTTGTACCCAATTGATATGTTTTCAATATCATAGCAATGGACCAGACTATATTCTTTTTGTGAACTATTCCATTGTGGATCGATTATTTTGTGGCCAAAATCAGTGTTTGTGCCATCGATCAAAGATAATATCAATTCATATTTATATAGTGGATTCCTTTTTAGGCTATTTCACGAACTACATGGTGTTTCTTGATTCTGTAGCCAGTGTGGGTTGCATACCCAATCCTCATATTTTCTTTACAACTATGTGACCAATTATATTGCATCATCATTTAGGTTAATGAAATTGTGGGAAATTCAGTCTAATGATTTACATGTACTATTTTCTATTAGTATTCATTTCTTTTCTGTTTTCTTCGTCGTCACCTTTTGGAAGCACTGATAAGACAGAAACAGAGAAAAATTTTTGGTTTCAACCCTTTTGAAGCTTTTCTTTTTTTCATTTGCCGATTTTTTGCCTTCAAGATATTTCAAAATCTATTTGGCTTTTCTGATCGGTTGTAGGATTTTGTCTGTTATGGGTTTTGTTTTTACAGTTGCCCAATATTAAAGAATCAGCACTGGCAATTCACGCAATAAAATGATTTCGTTTAATCGTCTTGGTTTGTCAGAGGATTGATTGTTCATATATGATTTTAAGTTGTGATCCTAAAAATTACTAGAGATAAAGGGCCTGGCTTTTAGGAAACTCAATATCGAAGTTGCAAAACACACTTGAATTCAATTCATTGATTTGTAAATATCCTAGAAGAAAGAAATTTATTGAGATGTTTTCCTAAGAAGAGGCATAATTTTATGGAGGAAAAATTTGATTGAAATGTTTGAAAGTTTCTCAATTTTTTTTTTTTTTTTGTTTTTGATTGGATCTTAAAATTAAAATAAAAATATTAAAAAATCAATAAGATAAGTTGCCATGTTAGTATTGGATTTGCCATAACTTTTTGATCCAAAGAAATGTCACACAAAAATGTTCCTTGGAAAAGATCAATTGAGATCTCGTTTGTCCATTTCAACAAGTTCTCATTGGAATGGTGGATTTACTTAAATATATGATGATTGATAAAATAATAAATATTACTTAACTCTGATTTTGGATGAAAACTATGATTCACATATTTAAAAAAATTAAAAGGATTATAAATAAAGTGATAACTCTTGCCCACAAATATTGTAATAAGTTATCACAATAAAAAGAAAGAAATATTCTACAGAAAATATTCAATTCAATTGATGTTGTTAGTGAAAATTGTTATAAGAAAAAAAACCAGTAATTAATTACCAAATACAAGAAACAAGCAACAAAAATATGCAACATTTAACATTTGAATCAAGGAATAGAAGGATATTTTATCCTCAAGAGTATCGAAAAAAGACGTTGGTAATATTGATGGTGATGGTGATAAGTGACTGACTGAGTATTCCCCATAGCAGCTAGTTGATATGTATCTATCTATCAATATTGCTATTGCAAATGGTTGTTATTGCATTTAGGTGTTGGTTGTTAAAACGCCTTTGGTCAAGATCAAGTTGCCAAATGGCAACCTTATAAAAAACAAGATGGAATGAAAGGCAAATTGCCTAAATTGATTAAAGCCAAAGTGTCGATGAACGACTACAAAACTGTGAGCAATAAAAACAACAAAACAGATACAAAACGCAAAATTTGGGAAAATCCAATTGAGCAAACGAACGAATGCATGAAGGAGCATAAGGCAACCAACTAGTTTAGATGGAAAAAACCAAAAACTATGTATATGAATATGGAAAAAGTGCCTAAAGAAAAAGTCAACACCACCATCACCATCACCATCATCATCATCATCATCATCATCATCATCATCTGTATCTGTAGATGCATCAACAGTAGTAGGCAACAGGAACAACATTGGTATGCAATGCTGAGAAATATGTGGGAAAAAAAATGGCAGAAAAAATGTTTCAGAAATTCTATGATAAAAAAAAGGAACAGAGATGATGCTGTTGATGATGATGATGATGAAAGAAATGATGGAAAAAAATAGTGTTGCATACCATAGCGGTGCACACGCAATGTGCTAAGGGAGTGGACAAGGACGAAGGGATCAAGAAGCTATTTAGGCTTGCTAAATGAAACCGATACAATGTTCTCGTCCTGTGTCGTCGTGATGTGTTCTGATATTTCTCTGAATATCCACATGTATGGATTGTTGGTTATGTGTTTAAGTGTCCTGGTGTCCTTGTTGTCCTAGTGTCCATAACGAATCCTTATGGTAGCCAACTAGGCAAAGCAATGAATAACTGAACTGAAGTCAACTCAACTGAACTAAATGTGAAGGTAGCAACAACAATTACAATGACTACTACTACTAGTACTACTACTCTTCTGCCAGTTGTTGCATGACACTTGTGACGACAGCTAACACACTCACATGTACTGTATCATCTCTGTATATATATGTGTGTGTGTGCGAGTGTGTGGGTGTGGATGTGGATGTGGATGTGTATGTTTGAAGAACATTTAAAGACCTTGGGAAAAAAAATATTAGAAAAATATGGGTGAGGAAAGAATCAAATCAAATCAACAAGCCAAAGACGAAAAAATTGCTCATGGACTGGACAGACACGCAGACAGTGAGACAGACAGAGAGACAGACAGAGAGACAGACAGAGAGGTAGACAGAGAGGTAGACTGAGAGGTAGACTGATAGTCAGGCAAGCAGGCAAGCAGGCATTCAGAGGAAGCATGCCAAGCAAGCAGTCAAGTTTTTGACTCTTGGACAGAGAGAGAGAGAGAGGCTAAGTATGATTTGAATAAGGGGATGTGATAAGTGAATGGATGGTTAGATGACTAAAAGGATGAATGGTTGGATGGATGCTTAAACGGATGGATGAATAGTTGGTTAGTTGCTTGGTTGGTTGGTTGGTTGGTTGGTTGGTTGGTTGGTTGATGATGATAGCCTTTAGCTAACTGAGCTAACTGGTGATTTTAAACGTTGATGCAATAGCAAAAGTGTATAACGATGACCTGACCGACCACCAACACTAACTTGTACATAGAATAGAAAAACTGTGGGAATTGTCCTTCCATGTCCTAACGCGTCATGTCCTTAGGTTAACTATTTCACTTTTAGTATTTCATTTCATTTTATTTGTTTTTTCTTTCTTTTTGTTTTTTTTTTATAGTATCAACTCATCGTCGCACTCTAACTCAATTTGAGTCGTTTAACGTATGCTCGAATGATATTTGATGCGATTTGCCGCACATTCTACTACAATATTATGATGCCTTTCTTTAGTGCAATGTGTATATCACACATATCAATCTATACATACCATACATACCATGTACGAAAGCATGTATGAATCGTAACAAAGCTTTTGAATTCATATGAGTTTAAAGTATTTCTTTCACTTTACTTTGGTATTCGGTTTCTTTCGTTTTTTTTCTTTCGTTTTTTTTCTTTCGTTTTTTTTCTTTCGTTTTTTTTCTTTCGTTTTTTTTTCTTTCGTTTTTTTTTGTATTGGTTCGATGGCTCAACAAATAAAGAAGTTAAAAATAAACAAATGACGACGTTTTAACAGAAAAGCAAAGTAGTTCTCAGGATCAGAATCTGGAATAGAAGTTGGCATGATGTATGTATGTAAATGTATGTAGATGTAGTTGGTGTGTATGTGGGTGGATGGATGGATGGGTGGTTAGCTATATTGCTGGTTGATGAGCTGTTGCTTTTCTATTGAAAATGAAACTAAAGCTACATATGTTGGCAAATAGCTTGTGTTACTAGTATGATACTTTGACTTTTCAACATTTGTATCTGTGCATATCTACCTAAGGGTATGGATTCTGCATGTGCTGGGCTGACCAAGAGTTTTAGCACATGTTTTCTTTCTTGTTTTGGTTTCAAGCATTGCAAATGTGCTGAGCATCTGATAGTGGTGGGCTGGTATTGGTTTTTTTCTTTTTCTGGATGCAAATACCAGTGTAGAAGATCTAGTGGATTTAAGAGTATTACTACTGGCATCTGAAGCATATGTAAATATTTGCCTAGTATTTGTCGTTCCTACGTTGGGGAATTGTGTTCCTAAGCTGATTTGTAAACATTTATCGCTTGAATTGAATTAGCTTTAGAATCAATGGAATTTCGTTTGTTTTCTATTTTGATATTCATTTTTCTTATCATCCTAAATGATGTGTGTACTGTTCTTTCATTTGTTTGTCTTCGTTTTCTTGTTCTTCTCCCGTTTTTTTTTTTTTTTTTTTTTTGCTTTTGATTCTTTGTTTGCTTACAAATTGAGATAAATAAACTCAAAGTAAAAGGAACAGAAAAATGAGAAAAAACAAGATGACACATATGAATGTGTACTCGTATGTATGGATAGTGAAATGTGAAAAAAAAAAAATGTACAAATTCAATTGAACTTTCATTTTATGTTCTCAAATTTCAATCAATTTGTTTAAATGGAAAATCCTCAGACGCCGGCGCTATCTTAGTTAGTAGTTGGTATGGACTTCCAAGCCAATAGGGTTCATGGCGAATATTGCAACAAAAAGAAATCTATAGCATATCGGTATCGTTTACTATAGATTCGGCTGAAAGCGGATTTCTGTCTGTAGAGGGAAAACATTAGAGCCACCTCGCAAGTTCGTGCGAATTCATCCAACAATCTTATGGGCCATTCTGATACCTGATTAGCAGTGTTACATTGAGGAGCAGGAAATAGTGTAATTAAAAGATAGAAAATCCTTAGTTAGTGTCAAAGGTCATCCTCATCCGTTTAAACCATCCTAAGGAATCCAAGAACAGAGTCAAGTTCCCTAGTGAAATTTTGCAAATCAAGGGCAAATACCCAAAGATCTTTGGATTTCGTTTCCATTTCAGATGTCTTGTAGAGGTCTATGAATATCAGAAACTGCAAAAGAAACAGTTAGTGTAAATCCCCTTCGAGTACACTTATCCGCCATCTCATTACCTATAAAACTAGAATAGCCAGTAACCCAGATTAGCGTATTTGAATGCTATCGATCTTGGTTGAGAGCTGCCATCGTGCTATCAATAGTTTTGCTCTTGATGCTGTGGGACAGCAGAGCTTTGATCGCATTCTGGCTGTCAGCTTACATCAATATGCTTCTAGATGTCTTCCCCAAACTGTTAATAAATTTATTCCTACTTGTCGGACCGCAGAGATCTCTGTACCCTCACCAACACCTCACAAGATTGAAAGCTCGTCTTGCCTGATGGTATTACCCCGCTTCCAAACATCCCTATGCGGTAATCTTGTATTAAAATTATTATTCCATAACAATTCCGGTATGCACTAGTTACATTCTCCTCCACATTTTGTTATCCTACTTCTTGAAGGATGGAACACTTGCCTCAAAAATATACAGTTCCCGGACTCTGACTGAGCTTGTTGCTTGCTGCTGTGTGCTTCAGATAAGTGCCCAAAAGTGCTAAAATCTTTGATAAAAAAGATTTTAGAGTGTTTTCTGGTTGATTCTGTTGTAGCATCATCATATTATGTTGAAATTTGATCAGTTTTGACAAATGAAAAAACTCTTTTACTACAATATCTATTGTACAATGGAAATATGAATGAGTAAGTGCTTCTAGACTTATTGTACATTCACAGATTAATAGTAGATTAAAAGATTAACACTTCGTATATACAATGGGAATTCTTGAACCAATTTTTTTTTTTTTTATTTATATTTTTTTCCTGTTTTGCTTTGGATTTCTGTTGCTGTGTGTGTCTTTTGACACATAAGTGAAGTAAAGGCGCCGCTGGCAACACTAAAACCATTGACAGCTGCAACAAACAAAATATTTGACTTTGGCTTTTGGTAAAAATGGGCGGATAACAAATGTCAGTAAAAACAACTATAACCACAAATATAAAAGCAACAGCAACAATCAGAATGAGAATGAGAATGAGAATGACTATAACAATTGTAGCAACAAATTGCTTTGCAAATGTAAAAAATCAAGTCAAATGTCAAAAAGCAAATTATTTCGATTTTATTTATAAAATAATTTGATTTTTATTATTGTTTCCTTTGTTGCCATGACTTTAAGGCATATCAGCCAGCAACTGTTGGTAATATTATTAATGTTGTTATTGTATTTAATTGATGTTTGTCTTAACAGAAAAATAAAAAAAACAAAAATTATGTATATTTTTTGTTCAATTATATATTTTTTTTTTTTTTTTTACCTTTCTTAAATTAATCAAAAATTTGCATAATTATGATTGAGGCAAAAGAAAAAACCAATAAATACTTTGAAGAAAAAAAAAAAACAAAAATAATTTATGAATATAAATTTGAAAGAGAAAAAAAAAAAAGAAGGGGGAAACACGAGTTCTGCCCACAAAACGCAACAAAGCAACAACTAATTGCAATTTTATGTTAACAAGAATCAAGTTGAAAGCAACAAGAAATATAAGAACAAAATCGAATGCAATTTTATCTTTCATCGGTTTTTTGTACTCATAATTTACAATAATAATAATAACAGCGACAACAACAACAACAACACGAAATACAATAATAAAAAAAAAAAAAAAACTAGTCAAACTATTTATAGCAACAACAACAATAATAGGAGTAACAACATCAACATTATGAGTAGCAAAAGTAACAGGGGGGAGGAACAATAAAAGGCATTGCCGGCAAGTGGGTGTGGCACAAAGAAAACCGCCACAAACGCCTCCATCACCACCAAACCACGAACTGCCAATAACCATATCACCATTATTACATATAGATACATATATATTTAGAAATAGCAACAACTACAACACAATAAAATTAACAACAAAAACAAAAATTTTGGGAAAAAAATGTATTGTTTATACATAAATAAATAATATTTTATATCCAAAATAAGAGAGTCAGTGAGTTTGGCTTAGCATTATTTGTAATACATATTTACTAAACATGTGCTAACATCTGATATAATATAAGTATTTAAATAACCCAAGAAAGATTCTGTAAAAAACCAGAGATTGATTTTGTACTATTAGAAGGAGAAATAATGTCCTGCAACGTCAAATTTATGAGTTTGGTCAAATGAAATAGTCATATAAAAATTAGTCAATTGAAAGGAAGACAATGGAAGCCTAAACAATCAATTTCTTTAAGTCACTAATACTAACTGTGTCCGTTAGCAAATCAACAAGATTTACGAATTTATGAATCTGATAAGTGTTAACACTAAAATCAAAACTGCTTTTTTTCGAGCAAAAATAATTATAATTGACTTCTGGCTCATACACAAATAGACTAGCTTTGATCTAAGAAGAAGACTTAAGCAACACCAACTTAGACTTTAAGTTAATCCCGATTTATGCCTTATTTATATACTATAATGTATTTATAATATACATACATGTGTAGATATAATAATAGTTCTTAATATGTACAACAAAATCCTACAATTTGAAACTTTTGTCTGTTTGTTCGTTCGTTTGTGCGCGCATCACTAAAAAGCCACTCATTGGATTCCAAATAGAATTACTGAAAAATAAGAAGTTTTATTGTGAGTAATATTTAGCGCTTATTTCTGCAAAATCAACCAACAGAATCAAAAGATATTAATTCGATATTTAAGATGTAGAGAACCGAGTGGTGGCTCATACTTTCTTTTTTTCTTCTGTATTTGAGGCGCACTTAGAGCAGGGCAAGAGAAAGAGACAGTCATGCTTTGTTGCTTCTTAAATTTTATTATTTCTATGAGTTTCTAGATACACATATTGAAATTCCTCAGTTTGTCTTTGACTGTAAAAATGTTCACATTTTTTGTGGATTTTGGAGGATCTCATAAAATATATTTAAAGTTTCTTCGGTTTCTTCATAAACTCCTGCAACTTGAACAAACATCCAATGGACTTTGAGACACGTGACCAAAATTTAAAAATTTCAATTAAATTTTTATAAAAATATTTCAAATTTTCCTATTTTTTTTCCAAAATATTTAAACCTCATGGAATAATAGGGAAAAATTTACAAGCTTTGTTACAAGAAAAAAAAAATTGAATATATTTCTATCTTATATATATAAATATCTTATTATTATAATTACAATTTTATTGTTGTTATTGTTGTTGCTGTTGTTGTCTCATGCTGCTATTGCCAGAAAAGGTTAAAGCGTCAAACAGAAAATCACATAAAAAAAAATAACAAAAATACAAAAACACAAATATCCAAATGTTGCACGCAACATTCTCACTCACTCACTCACTGACACCGTCTCCGTCTCTCTTAATTTGGTGCATTGGCAACATTTTGTTGCTGTTGCTGTTGCTGTTGCAATTGTATTTGTTGTGGCTGCTGTTGCTATTGCTATTGCTATTGCTATTATTATATTGGACACAATATGACTTGCATTTCAAGATGCCGTTTAAACGATAAAAGTACCAACAATTTAATATGCAAAAAATTGAAATTTTTTTATTAAGAAACAGCGGTATGAGTTTTTTGATTATTTAATCTTTTATAAAAAATAAAAACTAAAAAAGGTCTTAAGTCAAATTCCAACACCTTTTCATACGCAAGACCAATGTGATATGCTGCAGGTAGTATGTATGTATATTTTAAATAATTTTATCACTTTGATGTCTGATGTTTGATTATGTTTGTTACTTATCATATCAGTAGTATGATACACTAAATATGTTATCCCATTATTATTAGATTATTATTTGTCTTTAAATTTTATACTTTTACTATCGTTGATATGCCTCCGACGTGATGTAATTGCGTGATTTTTGTCATGATTTTATATTGAAACATTAAATCAGTTCTTTATCTGGAAAGAGTGCAACGTGTGCGATTGGAAAAAAGTGATCATGTAGTGGCGAGTTGTAATATGTATAGTGTGAGAATATTTACCTATGTTCGTGTATACCGATTTTCATAGCGATCGGTTTAATGATGTAGAAGGTGGTGTCTGCAGCGCCATCTATTGGCGAGCTAGAATAAAGTGGAAAAATTAGAAACATTCTCCATTGGAAAATACAAATATCTGCCAACTCTCATGATAGTCGATCAAATGGTATCAGAGTTTGTCAATCTCATACTTATGCAGACATCCATTTTTAGATATACATATCCGGGAAATAAATTAAATGGTACACTTAAATTGTTATTGTCATTGGTAGATTGTATTCTTCACTTTGAATTATTCAATTATAGAATGTAAATCCAGCAATGCCAAATGAAACAAAGAAGTGTATGGAAGTTTTGTTAGAATTTTCTTTATTTTGTACAAGTCAAGTTTCAATCAGCAAGATCCTTGTCCCTTGTCGAACTTTATAACTGGGAGGAGTCTTTCAATTGTTTTGCCAATCATATTTTCATATGAAATGTACAATGTACATACATTCATATGTATATTTATATAGAATATTCTTATTTTATTTGTCTGCTTACTCACAACTCACATGAAATTGATAAATTTTAACTAGTATTTCTCTATATTAAGTATACGACATATTGTATTATATTGTCTATTACACACAACTGTACTAAAAACAATAGTAACAATAATAATATTAAGAACAACAATATCTAATTAATACCGCACCCTGTACGCAGGCATAACATACATCAGATATTGGATTGATTGTTGATTAAATTAGGCATTAGTTAAAGCTAAAACAATTAAATACAAAATACTGACTGCATATACACACGTATTATAATGACATAGAAGTAGTTAGTATCTCTATATCTAATATTATACAATAAGTAAATACATTTGAATTTATACTATATATACAAAAGAGTTGTTGTTGGTGCTTATAATGATAATGGTGTTACTGGTGCTGAAGCTGAAGCTGAAGCTGGTGATGCCGAGATAAAACTAAAATGAACACGAACTTGGTTTCATTGCCTATAATTATCAATTAGCAATTGATCAATTGATTATTTCTTTTTTTACTTTTACAAACAGAAACAACAATTGGAAAATTTATATTTATTGTATATAATTTTATTTTATTTCTATTTTTTTTTTTTTTTGTTTTTCAAATTCTTTAACATGCTCACAGCTGCCACTGCCACTGCCGCTGCTATAATTTACCATAACCAAGAACAACAACAATAGCCAAGAGCAATTTTACAATAAAATGTTGTTCCAACCATCAACAGCCAACTATTCTTGCATATTTGTATATCATAGGCGCACTTTGATAGGGGCAACATGGACAAATGCCAGGGGCTCCGAACAGAAATGAAAATCCTGAAGAATACGTACGATAAGATACGCATCTCATTAAATGTATTTAACATTTTTACCTTGAATTGTTCTTGTTTTTTTTTTTTTTTTTTTTTTTGTTGTATCATTTCTATCTCGATGCAATTCAGTTGAATTCGTTTTCGACAAGATACATATTGTACATTGAATTGTTCATTCCATTTGACATTTCACTAACAGACTGATTGCCTTATTGACTAAGAAATTAACTGTGTGACTGACTGACCAACGGACTGACTTTCTTATTGACTATCTAACTGACTTTCCAATATTTCGTAACTTCCTCACTGGCTAACTATCTCTCACTGACTAACCAATTTACAAAATTAATTACTAAATAACTGCCTCACTGACTAACATAATTCACTGACTGACTTTCATATTGACTATAGACCTGCATTTTGTTATTGACTATGTAACTGACTGACTTTCTTATTGACTATGTAACTGATTGACTTTCTTATTGACCAATTAATTGACTGCCTTTCGTATTGCCTATATAACTGACTGACTTTCTTATTGACCATCTAAATGACTGACTAACTAACCAATCAACCAACTGACTGAATGACTGCCGTCTATACTTGCCTCACTATGTCATTGCTGTCTGGGAAAAATCTTTAGAAAAGTTAATTTAAATTGGAAAATTATACAAAAATATTCAAAATACTTACCATAACTAAGAGAGTTGCATGATGAAGGGAACTGATATGAGTAGGAGAGGAGAATGTGAAGGGGAAAGAGTGGAGACCAATAGATAGATATAAATAAACGATTGACTGAACGAACGAATGATTGAACATTTGCTTAGTTTTTGCTTTGTAGTGTATCTTTGAGTATCTTTGAATGTTAACTTGGTTCTTGTTGTTGTCATCACTGTTGCTAGTTTGCTAGTTGTTTGTTGTTATTATTATCATTATTATATTATTATTATTATTATTACAATATTATTATATACAAGTTTTACATTCTTTCGTATCACTTTAATCGAGTAACTGAAACGTCACGTTTTCACGCGCCAAATGCAAAAACCAACTAACGTACAAACAAACGTTTGAATCAAGCGAACTAAAACCAAATTGAAGCGGAGCGAAACGAAGCATTTCACGTTGCGGTGCGATCGTCAGAGGCGCATTACAAAGTTTTGTACATATTAATGAAGAAAGAGAGAATGAGGAAGATTATTATTATAATACACTAAAAGAGTAACACATAACATACAATATAAGGCTAAGAGTGAAAGAAGGAAGGGTGGGTAGAAGATTGAATTGTTTGGTAAAGGCGGGCGGAGGCAACGACATTATTCCAATCATGAAAATGCGCACAAACAATTCACGCATTCAATTAAGCTTTACGCTCGCTCACTCGATCGCTAGCTTAGCTCAAAACTTGGTTGGGTTTCGTTAGCTTTGATCAAACTTAGATCAGCTCAGCTTCAGCTTAGTTTAGCTTACCTAAGTTTAACATTTTTCTGATCATTTTAATGATCATTTTCAGTTAACTTGTTGTCGTCGTTGTCGTTGTCGTTGCCGTTGCCGCTGTTGTTATTGTTGTTGTTGTTGCTGTTGTTGTTGGCATTTCGTTGTCGTAAAGTATGCATTAAAATCGTATAAAATTGTCATGTTAATAACCAATAATTGTTAATTTACAACACTCGAATCGATTCAATCGATCGATAGATCGAACGAAACGATCGGTCGGTCGATCGGTCGATCGGCAAATGAATGATCAATTCAATATAACATGACAGAGAAGTTGAACGTTTTAAATAGCAACAACAGCGACAACATCAATAAGCAACTTAACAATCGTGCAGCATTTGTGCATTCACATTTTACATACCAAACACACACTGAATGATTGAATATGTACGTGTATATATGTATAACTGAATAACTTTGTATCTCTTTGTATTTGAGTAAGTATACAATACTTACCAATGTACATAGTATGTGTGTTTGTTTGAATTTATCTTGTTCTTTAAACACATGTTGCCTACTAACCTAATCGGGTCTCTGGGGTCTGCTAATAGTCACAAACGGAAAAAAGGTGATGAAGTGGAAGTTTCTAGTAAAATTCCAAGCAATTATCGATCTTCATTTCATTCTTATTAAAGAGAGAGAGAGAGAGAGAGAGAGAAAATATTTACAATAAATTATGCATAAAACAGAACAATAATTTTTCACATTGTTTCACATCACATATTACATACAGACATACATACATACATACATATGTTAGATGACAAAAATAAATGACTTGACATACTCGTATATAATATAATATATCATAATATATGGTTGTGATATTCTCGTACTTATTATAAGTTTATGTATAATAATAAGATTTATCTGTACTGGATAAATAAACAAACTTAAGAGGACTTAGGAAAAATCGATCTTCTTGGTTGATTTCTTTGAATGTTTCTATAAATACTTTATAAGGATCTTCATATTGTCAAGCGAATTAATATTAATAGAAATAAGTAGAACATCATTTTGGGATTCCATTACATGTGAATCGTCTATAACGAAAACAAATGAAATAATTAACTGACCTAGTACATTAGTGATGGCTAAATCGAATGATGTAGGCCGAGACCAAGAAAGGATGATTCAAACTTTAAACTTTCATCTGATAATCTGGAAAAAATTTATAAGCACGTGTGTTCTCATGCACACATGTAATGTATGTTAAGTCAATATGTTGCTTATATACTTTTCTATTACTGATCCAATAGTGAAATGCCTTTAGGCTTATAGAGACCAAGACTTCGGGACACTTTAGTGAATCTGTTTCCATATTACAATTATGTATATCATGAAAGAGTTACACTATACGTGTAAAGAAATTATTAAGAAAACATCTAAAAAACAAAAGAAAAACGTTTGAAAATAATTACATAAAAAAATGAGAAAAAAATTTATACAAATTGCATTAAATAAGCAAAAATAAAAAAACAAAACAAAACAAAGAATAAGATGTTAAGGGGGGAAAAAAAAATAAAAAGAAAAATTATAAATAAAATTAACAACTTTTCTTGTCACGAAGTCGATTTTGCGTTTTGCGTCGGTGGCAGCAGCAGCAGAGACGCGCAACCACAACAGGAACAACATAAAAACAAGTTAGTACGCTTTAGCTAGATGTTGAGCCAAACTTTGGAGATACCCTATACAAATGAAAATCAATTCAAAACTTGTCAAAAATTTTAGATAGAAATGATTTTGAAATTTCAATTAAATATCCATAATCGAGATGGGCAATAGGATGTTTAATATAATACATAAATCCCACAAAGCAGTTAAGGGATTTTCCTTCAAATTGGGTAGAAATATGGCTTGAATTCATCGATTGCCAATATACCAAATTTTAGGTTTTCAATTCAAAAATCAACCACTTTGATGACTAGATCGATGCACCTCTCACCACGTTTATCATTTTCTTAATCATATATTATATATTTTAGCCGTTTAAGGTTTAGAAAAGCCCGAGAGCTTGTCACATATTAATTGGGCATATTGTAACAGTATGAGTATTATAGTATTTTTTGTATGTTAGAAGAAACACTTTTAACTGTTATAGGGTATTCAAACAAAGGTGGCGGTAACAATTGAGTGTAGATATTTATTTACAATTGTTGTTGTTTTTATTGTTTCTATAATTATGCGCATTTTCAACAGATTTATATCTTTATTGGTTGAGAAATGTGCAAAGACCCAATAGGCAGACAAACAGACAGACAGACAGACAGACAGATCGGGTCTCAATTGAACTTAACTCAACTCAACTCAACTCAACTCAACTCAGTTCAAGTCAACTCTACTCAACTTAATACAACAGAATGCGACTTGACTTCCCTGTATAAGACTTATAGACTTCAAAACAGAAGGACAGACGGCTCAACGTAGAGATGGACGGTACGACGGATAGATGGTTAAACAGACAGATGGAAGGACAGACTGGTAGATGGATAGATAGAAAGGTAGACGTATAGACAGACGGAACGCATGGCATACAAAAAAAATAATAATTATAAATATTTAGATATAAAGAGAATCTCATTAACTTAACTCAAGTTGTTGTGTACTGTCTTTTGTTTTGTTAATCAACATCTCTTTCTAATTTTCTCTCTCTCTCTCTCTCTCTCTGTCTTTCCTCCTCTCTGTTTCTTAGTATCAATCTATCTATCTTACTCATACATCCATGCATAGATACATAGATACACATACGAGTATAATTAGTAATTGTTGCACAATGTGCCGCCGCGCATTCATTTTTATTGTTGAGCAAATGTTGTGAGTCTCTTGGGCAAAAACTAAAAAACAAAAACAAAATAATAATAGAATAATAATAATTCTAACAACAATTATACGAGCCGCAGCAGAAAATTAAATACTTTTATTCAAGGTCAACAACGACACGAGTTTTTTTTTTTTTTTTTTTTTTTTTTGTCTTTCCTCTTCTCTTATTTTCTATACATTGTTATTGTTGGTTTCTTTTTTTTTTAGTGTGTATTTCTTGATCTCCCTCCACATATTCCCACACTATCTTCATCAGTCTTCATCATTCAACAATTTATTCAATCATTCAAATTGCTCGTTATTATTCTTATAAGAATGTCTAAGTATGTTATGCGAATATTGACGTCAGTTAGAGTTACTAAAAAATCTTAACTCTGTAGCATGATGATGATGATGATGATGATGATGTTGGACTTTATTGCAAGCCTCAGTCAATCATAACTTGTCTATAAATTGATTAAAAACCTATGAAAGATTCTATGATGGTCAATAATTTTGTGGAAATATAATAAGTTTGATGTTTCAAGAGCTGTATGAAGTCTTTTGTTTCTTGCAATTACTATTCGTGATCCCAAGTCTTTAGACATACTACTCTAGTACGAGTAATCTGCCCATTTTCATAAAATGTCATATGAAACTTTAGGAAATCACTTCTAAAATCTGTGAATTTTTAAGTGACCCGCTAGTTTTCACATCTCATCATCGTCATTCAAAGTAACCATCAGTTTTCCTTTAATATAATTGCTGAAATTTTAATAGAATATCACGCTTCATATTATATGGTTCAGAATTATGGGGTACCTTAAACGCGTGTAATGCTGGGATTATACAAAGAGCTCAATCCAAAAATTCTCAAGATAATAACAGGCGCTCCATGGTACATATAGATATATCAGAAATTTAGATATTCACAAATATCTTAATGTACTGCCTGTAAAAAATGATTGTTCAAAGCGGAAACTTATCTAGGGTATCCCCCTTGTTCAAGAAATTCATCTCGTCTCCATTTGCAATGATCTTCCAGGTTCGATCATTAAGTTGGAGGCCCTTCTATCAATTATCGGAAGGGTACTTATTTATGTAGAATTTAAGAATGGAAACCTTTCTGTTAGTCCTTAATTATAATACAATATTAGGAGAATCAAAAATTCATCAATAAACAATATAAAAAACAAAAAAATATTATTATTTTGGCTGTCAAGAGAGAAAAGTGGCATATTGATGAAGGGTTTTGTAACGTAAGGAGTTTTAATATGAAATGAAACATTGTCTATGTAGAGATTTATTTATTTTTTATGGAAAGATTTTTTTTTAAAAAAGATTTGTTTTTGTTGATTTCCAAGCCCTAAGTAGGAAGTAGAGTGGAATATGTGAAGCTACAATATTTTGTACGAAACTTTATCTGCTCTAAAAAAAAAATATAAACAAAAATTATAAATCAATTGCAATGTTACATGAAAAAGGTGGCATTAAAGTGCAAACTCTACGATTAGGCATTTCAGGCTTTGTGGTTTTATGCGCGTCAGGGATAAAAGTTGAATGTATATATTAATTTTTATGAAGTAAACTCCATAATCTGCCGCCAAAAGTTGAGGTACTTTCAACTTTCCTCTGGCGTTTCATCTGTTAGTGATTGCAAATTTGCGGGTGCAATGGCATAACCGTAAACTCGGTATCTAGGGAGTTTAATCTTTAGTCAGTCAGTTTGGCAATAAGAATTTGTAGTTTGTATTTTTTTGTTTTGCCATTAAGTTGTCGCAAAATTACATTAAATATTTTGTATGATTTTATAGAATAGTAACTTGGTGAGGCGATTATATTGTAGAGTATACAATCTTTATCTAAATTATCAACTTCTGCTTAGAAAATCATTTGGTCGACATTGCCTCACGCCATGTTAAGATGAGTTCGCAGTGGGCATTTTTTAGTATCAGGGAGCCCAAGCTAATCGGTGTAATTCTCTGTATGTTGCTGTTCGCAGCGATACCCCAGATTTGTGTTGCGTAATGCAAAACAAGGTCTGTAGATTGTTCTCTGGCAACACCAAGGGTGAGAGCGGTATGTAAACAGGAGCCACTACTTGTCTGTAGGTGGTCCTCTAATATACAATTGAGTGATAATTTACTGGACTGCCTTAGCAACTAGTCAAGCCTATGAAGTTTTGCATAGCATTATGCGTTTGATAAAGTTCAGCCAGGAGTAGAGGCTTTGGCCCACATGTAGGATGATTCTGGAGTTATATATATAATTAACAATTGAACAAAATCCATGCCTTATTGTAAATACGCAGTGCGCCCATTTCTATGTATTTATTTCAATGTTCCAATGCTTGGCCCAGGCATGAAATTCGCACATGTAATCCTGTACTGACTCTGACTCTGAAGCTACTTGGACCGAATAAAAGTTTACTAGCATGGCTTTGTCATCCGCATATGTAGCGATGGTGGAGTCAACTGTTCGGGATGTTCGCCACATAGAGCGAGTAAAGAACGGGTCCTAGTATATTGCTTTATGGCAAGTCGGCTCTATTGCTTTTGATTGATGATTTCGTGTAGCGTACGTTCTTGAGGAAAATATTCATCCAATTAGAGCTCAAAGGTGTTTGTTTTTGATTTTTCAATTCTTATCTTCATATACCTATATCAAATAAGTTCTTTTATTATATTTTGAATCAATGAAAAGCTCAAAAATTAATAAAATATTTTATTGAAACTTGAAACAAAAGACCAAAAAACAAATATAAAAAATAAATACCAGGGGGTGTGACGGTAATGAAATAGACAAAAATGACTACAATAAAAACAAAAAAAAAAAAAAAAAAAGATAAGAGCGGCGTATGCACGATTTGCTGTTGTTGTTAGTGTTAAATAAGCCTCCAGTTAAATAAGCATTTTTTTTTTTTTGTGGTTTATTAATAATATTTTTTTTTTGAGATTTTCAATTTTTTTTTCCTTTGATTTTTGTTTTTTTCTTCCCCCACAAAATTCTTGTTGGCAAAAAGCCAAAACAAAACGGTAAATGCCACAAAATGTGCGGCTCAGTAACAACAACAACACAAACAACACCAACAACACCAACAACACAAACGACAACATCGATACCAACAACAACAACAATATTAAAAGTAACAACAACAAATTTGAGTGTTGTAAAAATGCATGTTGATCTCATGTTGTGATTATATGTCGTTGTTGTTGTTGTTGTTGCTGTTGTTAGTGTTGTTGTTAGTGTTGTTGCAACAGCACGATCTCTGCGGAATGTTTTGGGTTTGTTTTTTTCCATACACAATAGTTTTTTTTTTTTTAAGTTTGCATTTCACGTTTCATTTTGTTGTTGTTGTTTTGTTTGTTTGCAACACTTAAAAATTTGCTTGATTTTGCAGTGGCAATTTTTGTTAATGTTGCTTCGCCATGTGGTCAACAACATGCTTATATGCAACACACATACACACGACACGACACGCACACCAAACAACCATCGAACCACACCCCTCCAATAATCGCCTGTTTTAAGATCATTTGTATTGTTCTCCCTTATTGCTCCCTCTATATTAAATAGACAGACTTATATACCAAGAGAGATCAAATGTACTTACAACAAACAACAGAGCCTAGCTACCTCAATCATACATTCTCACTTCCCTTTCAAGTCTATCGATCTCTTAGTCACTCAGTCAGACAGTCAGGCAATCAGGCAATCAGGCAATCACTTAGCGAGTCAGTCATTCACTCACTCATTCATTGGGTCCATTGAGTGAAGGCGCCCCCTCTGTCGGCTCCTACGTGGCTATTCGCTTTCATCGCAATTAAATTATGTTGCAGCAACAATTTACAATTTGCAATAACAAATTTACTAACAACAACAACAACAACAACAACAGCAGCAGCAGCAACAGTGGTTTGTTTGAATGTTGTTGCAAGTTGTTCGAGTAGGCATGCATAAATATTATGGTAAAAATCACTTTTGATGTTGCGATGCCGACCACCAATTTGAAGTTGAAGGTGTGATACTGTTGGTAACTGATTGGTTGGATGAGAATGTCGGGAGGAGAGTTCAGGGGAAAAATGTTGTTGTTCTTGTTGGTGTTTTTATTGTTGCTAGTTGGACACAAAAAAAAAAAAAAAAAAGAATAGAATTGCCCATAAACGGTAAAGCGTGCCATATTTTCTATTATGAATTTGTTATTGTTTGGCGTTGATTTGTTGCAATTATCGATTGCCACAGAGAAGAAAGAAGAAGGATGTTTGTGGTATAAGGAAAACAAATGATAAATAGGAAATGGGAGATTGAGAATTTTTTTTTTTTTTTTTATATCATTTCCTTTTAACATTTGGATTCAATTAAAGTTTTCAACTAAACTTCAAATGAAACAATATACGATATGTTTTGTTAAGAAGAATTAGGTAGGATATTAGTAGAAGGAAGACAGAAGAATTGGTGACGACAGCGCTAAGTTTAAACATGCAAAAGCAAAAGGAAACGAAAAGTTCTCAATTAAAATTATCACAAAATTTAGAATTTTTCATCATATCCTGTCCATGACTCAATATGTTTCCTTCATTCATGAGACTATATTGTACAATGCATGTTCAATGATTTCTGCAATGTTTTAATCACCAGCCTCAAGTTCAAATTGAAGAGGAATTAATTTAGCGTGGGATATTTTTTCTAAATTCCTAAAGAAAAGAGAAATCATCCTGTAATTGAGATTATTTATAAAAAAAAAAATGACCTTCAACTTGGCCATCATCCTGTAGTTGTTGGCTGGACGACGTTTCTTTCCGTTCATTCGACATCCATTGACCATTGTCCCTTCTTCAATTCTTTCATTAAACAATGAAGGTCAATCAACAAAACCCATTCATTTCCTTTTGTTCGTTTGTTGTCTTCCGTCGTCCATCTGAATGAGTGAATAAATGAATGAATGAACAATGGAAAAGAGACAACAATCCAAAATTGCGAGGAGTTCATGAAAAAAATTATGAGAAGAAGGACAGAAGGCGTCATAAACATCGCTTAGCAAACAATTTTGATGACCACAAAAAAGGATCATCGTCATCACATCAGCAGCAATAGCAGTAGCAAAAAAGGTACTCAATCAAGTGATATGAAACTCACTCACCTTGTCTCAGTCTCTATCATTTTCATATGTTTCAGCTTGGCTTATTTTTTTCACAATCCTGTTTCCTTGCTGACCACAGACACGCAATCATCTTATTAGACAAAAGATGTTTGTCATACTTATTTGTACTTAGATGGGAAACCATCTACTTCAACTACCTGCTAAACTAAACCAACGAATTCAATGCATCATTCAATACCCTAATCATCATTAAGTTTTGCATTCATCATCCCCATTCACAGCTAAGTTTATTGTCCTTTGGTTGATTGTTTGCTGTCCAGTTGTGTTGCGTGCGTGTGTAGTCAACGCAACACGCAGCAATGATGGAAAGGACTTAATAAATGAGGGGGAAGACAAGGCGAAGAAGATATGTACGAACAAATTCTAATTGAAGTTCATCTTTCGCTCATTATGAATATGTCACCCTTCCTTCTTACCACTCTCCCAATCTTTCTTGGTCTGTCTGGTGTCTAGTGTTTGTTTGTTTGTCCTTCTTCTTATATAGAACATTATATCCTTATATGTTATCCTTGACTGGACATCATTATAATTTTGTTTTTTGTCTGCTTCAAATTGTCTGCAATTTGTTTACTTTTTGTTTTCATCTTTGCATCTCTTCTTCATTTCTGTCTTTCTAAGAGATAAGATGAATGGGGGGTTGAAAGAGTTATGGTTTTAACTGAGCGCCAACAGGATATGGCGACAATAGCAACAACAATAACAACAATAACAACAACAACAAAAATAGCTTCAGCTTTCATCATCATTGTTCTTCATCACCATCAAAATAATATTTTTCATTCCTTAAAATTTTATGTGTTACCTTCTGCCATTTCCCATCCCCTTATTTTTTTTCACTCTTTCTTTTTGTGGTATTTTGTTACTAGTTAATATTCCTTTTTTTATTGACCGCATCCGGATATACTTAGTACTTATCTATGCGAGTATTGTCTTTTCTAAAATGGTATATATTGAAGTCTCATACAGTCTCCGTCACCATCCAGTGACATCATTGACATCATTATCTTCACCTGACCTGTCATTATTTAGCATCAGTCAATCTTTGAATCTTACCCATCGCCTATCACCTATTACTACCTCTAAATGCATCAGCTCTTCCATTACCATATAATCATATTCTATTGATCACTAATTGTAGTTGAATTTACCGCATTGCATTGCGTCATTTCAACACGATTCCTCTTCTCGGCACTTAATTTACAATTATATTTTATTTTTACCTTCACGTTTTTTTTTTTTTGTAAATTTGTAAATTTAGAAATGAATAGCATTATCGATATCTTATGAGGTTTGTTATGCATTTAGAAGACCCATCAATGTTTTAAGCTGATAAATGAATACATTTTTATGAAATGAAAATCTTTCTTTTACATATTTTTAATTTACTTTGAACCGATTTGTTTGTTTACTAATTCATAACATCTTCTAGAAACATACATATATATTGTATAATAAAAGTGTTCTGCATATTTGCATGTCTCGTAAAATCCACTCATCGGATTCAAAATCTAATTACAGAAATATAAAAAGCTTTATTGTGAGCAATATTTTGCGTTTATTTCATCTAAATCGATCTATAGAATCGAAACATATTAATTTGGAATTAAACCAAAAAGACTATTAAAAAAAAACAATATTTTCTGGCTTTGCTCTCATCTTTCTGTTTCTTACTGTGAATTATGTTCACTGAGAGTAGATCAAGAATGGACAGAGCCATGAGCACCGGTCAACGCTGGTTAAACAACTAGTAATAAATAAATTCAAAAATTGGACCGAAATTGGATCAAAAAACCATTGTTATACTTATGTCTTAAAATTTGATTGCAAATAAGTTTTAATACTACAAATATCAACATTTCTTCAGCTAAATTATATTTAATTACCAAACTAAACAATCTAAACATAATAAATACACTATATTCAAAATAATAAGACATCCTAGAGTCGCGGATTCAATTCCCGTTCAAGTCTGGTCCTGAACTTTTCTAACAATCTCCCCTACCCTTCCTAACTCTTTCCTTGAGCTGAAGGCCTCTGTTGCTACTGCTCATAATCATAACTTGGCTATACATAATTTAAAATTATAACCCTAGTACCAATAAATAAAAAAAAATACATAAGTAAGGAAAACTAGAACAATATGAGTATACCATCAATATTTGTGTATAGTAATTGCCCTAGAAGAATCGATCAGAACTACTTTATATGGTGAATTCTTTTTCAATTTATTCTGTTGTGGATGGAAATAATACTTCTAGGTATTGGATTACGATTTGGAAGCCAGCGAAAGCTTCCGCTATCCGTCCGTCCGTCCGTCCGTCCGACTGTCTGTCACTGAACTGTATCTCATAAACCATAATAGGTCGACAGTTAAAATTTTCACTGAGTGTCTGTTTTTATTGCCGCTTTAAGACTTGTGTGACTTGATCATATATTCCATATAGATTAGGGGTAAGAAAACGTCCTGCAGCCATAGAAACATACTACAAGCGAACAATGATTGAAACAACTACAAGTACAAGTAAATAGTATTAAATCTTCTACGATGGTACGGAATCCTTCGTTAGCCGATCCGACTCGCACTTGACCGATTTTTTTATATAAGTTTTCCTTTTTCCAATTAACTATATATTTTTTTTCTAAAGATAACAACTGAGTATGTTAACTGCTATTGTTTTGTATGCAAAATTTATGTAATCTTTCAATATTATCAATGTTAATTGTGTATTCTGGTTTCTATATGATTTTTATTGTTGCAAATCAAATCAAATGTCATGCATTAGTAATCGCATAGTCTAACTACCTAGAAAAATATACCTGCAGATTCTGATAAATGTGTTAATTGTAATAAAAAATATAAATAAGAAAATACATATTCAAACACGTTGCATGTTGTTTTCTTGTAATTTTCTCGGTATTTTGCAAACAATAAGAATTTCTAAACATTTTTTGTACCTTTCACATATTCCTACTTGTAATACAGTAGTGTGTGCATAGGTATTTTCACTTTATAGTGATGTTTACAACATATAGCAATATGAAGCCATTGGAATCCAGATAACAGAATAAGAATGATGCTGTTAATCTTGTTTGCTTTTGGAATATCCTTAAAAACTGTACAGTAATATTTGTGGCCCACTTTCTTAGCTGAAAACAGCCAGCCTTCAACTAATTGTTTAATTAAGTGGACAAGTTTTGAGATCCTTTCAAAGTGTCCGCACCAGGCATACAGTCTTCCACATTCGTTCAATACATCTTCACTCAGTTATGTTATGTTTCAAATTTCATTGAACTATTAATCTGAAATTTATCTTAGAGTTCTCCCAATCAACACATCTATAAAAGTTAAACCGATTAAACCATCTACTAAATTTATTATAAATCATTGGGGTCCCATAAAAAAAAACAATAATAAAACCCAAAGTTTCTGTAAGAAACTCAGTAAAACTTAATTGAAACTTCTCACAATGATTTTCCTTGTAAGGTGTACATGTATATTTGAATATTTAACCGATTGAACCATATATCTATATGAGTATATTGCCCTTGGAATTCTAATTCTTGCTTGGAAAGTTTTATAATACTTATATGTATTTCCTCATCTGAAAATGTTTCTTCTAAGCTTTGTTGGAACTGAAGCCTTGTCTTTCATTCTTATTTATTTATTAATTTATTTTATTTAATTTAAATTTAAAAAGAAAAACAATAAATAAATAAATCTTTGCACAACAATAATAACAACCACGATAATATTCATTATAACAACAATAAATAAATTGTATTCACATAAATTAGAATTCATTTATTTCTTAACATTTAATGCCAATTTAATTGACACGGAAATGCAAAAAACAATCATTACAAATTGAAAGTAGAAAGAAAAACAAACAATTACAAAGCAAAAGGATGAATGTTGCAGCAACATTAAACCTATTGGGAAACATGTTGCGAGACATAAGAAATTCACAAAAGCACAGGATTATTTTCTCAAGAAACATTTGGTTGGCCACAAAACCACGAATTCACTCATAGATGCATTAGAGCGCATTGTTGTTATCTGATTTTAGATACAAAAAAAAAAAGGAATTAAGGTAATTCACGGTACGGTAAAGTATCCATAGTAGATATCCCTAGTTTCTGAAACCAATGTGATTAATCAATTAACAAAGCCAGATTATACCCAAATCAACGAAGAAATGTTTCCCAACAAACCGGCTTCGTCTTCCAAGATGATAAGAACAGTCACACTTGTAGGAGATATTCAATTCTTTCTGATTCTTCCTCAGCTACGACAGAAATCTTAATGGGGGAACATGAATATTTTGGACCATTAACCCAATTACACAATGGGCCCTGTTACGAATCCCGTCATCATCCAAATCTTATTCTTGTTAAAGTGTATAAGCTCGGGGTCCAGTTTGGTTGCTAGCAAGGCCACTCACTCATTCGTCGTCGGCCGACAGAGCTTTGATAGCAGCCTAGCTGCTAACATAAATCGATTCTCCACCTTATTGGTTAACACTGCACTAGTCGACTATTATATGGGCACAGTAATTAAACTGCTCCTCTGAAAAGATGCCAACAGCAGTGCCATCCCATCTTCCGTCTTGGAACCATCTGTATAAATTGAAAGGTCGTTGTGCCAATCATCCAAGAATCTTGCATTGAAGTTGTCTTACCAATTTGACAAGCCTTAAGATAAAATGAAATGCATAGAATAAAAAAAAAAAAAAAAAATCAAGTAATATAATACCAAAACTATGCCGAAGATGAAACACTCTTCACGCAGCCCCTAGAAAACTTTTTTTGTATGGTAGCTATACGATCCAGTAATCCTAGGATCTTGAAATTTACATGGTTGGTGAATCAGAAACTTATTGTGTCTAAATTTCAAAGTGATAGCATAAAAAACCAAAAAGTTGTTCTAATGAATTCTATGAATTTGAGTATTGAATTAAGGGGGCTGATAGTCCGAGGGTCTTGAAATTTTAGTGACTAATATATATGGGTTACACACTCCCAGCTTTTAAATGTTATTTCGGTAGCACAAAAACCGATAATAAATTTTCTAATAAGAACGTTAATTTAAATTGGTGTTTGTATGGGGGGTACCCCTCTCAGTGGTACCGATTCGGCTCGTTCCCACAAAATTTCAGCTCTCTCTAGCTCAAAAAATGAGGGACTAATTTGCGTACAGACGGACATGGCTAAATCAACACGTTTCATCGAGTTGATCACAAATATGTTTATATAATTTATATGGTCTGCAATGTCTCCTTTTGTCTGTTACAAACTTCATGACAAACTTATAATACTATTCACTCCCATGAAGAGTATAATAAAATGCAACCAACAGCGACGACGGCCTTCTGAGTGAAGTTGCTCGCAATGAACTTGAGATAATCAATTTAAATATTAACACAAAACACAAAAAAAAAAAAAAACACCGAAAACAGGCTCAAAATAAACACGCAAAAAATAGAAATAAAACGCACATAAAAAGAGAAAAAAACAAGCATACGCACATTAAGCAATAACAACAACAACAACAATAGCAAAAGCAAAGCAAAAGCAAAGCAAAAGTCTACGCACGAAAGCCTGCTGTCGCCGTCAGCAGTCTCAGTCGCAGACTCAGACGGGCCCCCAAAAATGAACGATAAATGATTATAACGATGACGATGACGACAACAATGGCAGCGACAAGCTACGCACTTATGACGTCACCTTAAGCACGCATACACTAGAAACAACAGAACACAAAACAACAAAGCAAGTGTTGTTATTAAGAGAAGAAACCGAAAATGAGCGAGTGGCTGCGTGAGCTTTTGATTAAATATTGTACACAATTTTGTTGCACTCGTATATGAAAAGAGAGAGTCTAACAATAAACCCAATCAGAGAGCAAGATGCAATGCAGCACAGCGCAGCTTATTTATGTTATTGTATAATAGCGATGAAGGCAAGAAATGCGTACGAGTGTGCGTCCAAGTGTGCGTGCGTGTGAGAGTTAACATTATTGACATAGTATATGTCTAGACTGTAAAGCGAGCGGCTCATAAACGTATGTACAATATTGAATATTGTATAGACTCAAAATTCCCCACAAAATATGAACACAGTATGTGAAATCTCGAAGATATTCAACAACAAAATTACACAAAATGTGTAATCCCGAGATTTGAAATTGTGGAGAGAGGTCTTTGTTCGTGAGTAATTTGTATAGTCTACATACATATTTTGATAGTCTTTAGACGGTTATCCCGAGATTGCATACAATTTCAGGACCAATTTGTCCGGCCTAAACAATATTCATTGTTTTCATTATTGGCCATATGTGAGAGAAATTTTTGCATTCCATGGAATAAAGAATTCAATTTCAAGAGAACATAGTACCTCGTCCAGCCATTAAAGATTCCCAAACATAGAAAAAATTTACTTTTATCTTGTGAATGATTGAAATTTTTTTAAAGATTTGGGAGAGTTTATTTTACAGTCTTTACTCTTAAACAACCCATAGAGCGGATAGTCGATAAAGTTCAAAAAGGACCTTGAACAACTATTTTAATGTTGACACCCACACACGGCCCAATTCAAGTGTTAATGCGGTCCATGACTTTGTATCTGATAATGCCGACCAATGTTCTTTTTTTTTCTTTTCACCCAACTCACCATTGACTTCTTAAAATGTAGCCCAGGGAAATAAAAAAAAAAAATTGGACACCCCTGGTCTACACACTTAAAACTTTTTCACTTACATTGTCCACTATATACAAAATTTAATTCAGGTTTTTAACATTCTTGTCGATTTCATCTATTTTACTATTGGGCAATAATATTGGAAATCTATGGGGCGCTTAGCATCGCGAACTCAAGCTGGTTATAACAGGGTGAGTAATGGGGATGGATGTGAATCGAGCGGTTGATGTCGGTTGGTGTTGGTAGGCTGAATTTGTATAACAATCTCCAAAGTTGTTAAGTCGTCAAACTGAATAAAAGTGAGACAACTTTGTTAGGCAGACAGCCAAAGACACGCACGAGACTACAAATGACACTTGTTGCGCTCATTCGTGCGTTCGTTAATTCGTTCGTCGTCTGTCGTTTGTTTGACGTTCTATTCGCATGATGCGTTCGTTCATTCGTGCGTTCGTTTGTTGGTTCATTTACCTCGTTGGGGCACAATGAGTGCGTGAGTGCGTGAATATGCGTGTGTGTATATAGTACATTGCTCTCCCCATGCTAAGTTTCTCTCTCTCTCTCTGTCTTTCTACTCAACTCAACTCTCGCACAATCAATTTAATTGTGGTGCGTTTGGCTTTGAACGCGACAAGTTCAATGTTGATGATGATGATGGCAATGGCACTGAACTTGAACTTGAAAGATTTCTGTTATAAAATTTTTATGAATGTATGTTTATGTCTGTGAGAGGGTCTTTTTGCCTCTGTGTGTGTGTGTGTGTGTGTGTGTATTTATGTAAACGCTTGAATTAGTCATAAAGATTATTTGAAGGCACTTAAAGCAACCAACCATCTGATATAATTTACTGTTCATATATTTTTTGTTTCTATTATTTTTGTTTTTGTTAGAATTGTGCGTGTTATCTCTTTCGTTCTTTCTTTTATTCTATTTAAGTATTTGGTTTGATTTGCCTTTGCTTATCTTAGTTCATTTGTTGTCGATAAGAGGCTCATAATTATACCCAATTAAAACAAATATGAAATACAATAAATGATTAAATTTAATAGTTGTTTGTTTGTTTAAATGAGTTACTTAAGTGGGCAAAGTACTTCCTAAAATTATGCATATGCTAGATACATTTTATCTACACATATTTAAGAAAGATACATACTCATCATCTACATCTATCATATATCAGGTAACTTCTTAATTAATGATTACTGTTGGTTGCTGGTTGGTTGGTTTTTTAATTGGATCAAGAAAAAATCTAAATGAAACCAGAAAGAAGGGTAACTTCGACTATGCCGAAGATGTAATACTCATCACGCATCCCCTAGAAAACGATTTTTGTGTGTTAGCTATACGATCCAGTAAAGCTAGGATCTTGAAATTTACATGGTTAATGAATATATGAATCAGAAACTTTTTGTATCCCAATTTCAAGATGATAACATAAAACCAAAAAAGTTTTTCTAATAAGGACAAGAAATTTGAATAAATGCCCCCTAGTGGTCTAATTTTGGCTGATTCCTATAAATGTGCTGCGTATGGTAAAAAGAAAGTTTCGTACAAAATTTCAAGTCTCGAGTTCAAACACAGACGGATATGGCTAGATCAACTCAATAGCTCTCGCTACACATCCCAACTAGAACGTTTGAACGAAGCCATTTTAAAGAGACGGTCTCAACGGCGAAATTCGTATTGCTTCTGCACCCTCCCTATTATCGAGATGTGTGGCCCCCAGCGACTTTTACCAGTTAGTAGACCGTTAAAAAAAAAACCCATCCAGAAAGAGATTTGACTCGATTGAGGCCGAAAAGAAGCGCCTATTTCAGGGCCAAATATTAAGCTTTGCTCAATAGAAATATCGAAATGTTAGAGAAGTTCTGGAATATTTATATCGTTCTTGAAGAAGACTATGTGGATATATATAATTAAATTTGACCGAAATAGTTGTGGATTCGACTGGGAACTTATCAGCCGATTTATTAAACCTTTTTTCTTTTCCTTAAATAAGCGTATTGGATTCTGAGATAGTTCGAGTATCTACCATTATTTTCTATTTTTCCCACAAATCGATTATTATTATAAATATGACGAGTATTTTTGTGAAGATTATTCGCTTACTTGTAGAATCCAGCAGAAATTCCACTGACTCTAAACATTTCTTGTTTAATCGAATTGAAGTTATTTATACATAATTAAATTTGTTGTTATTAAATTTTTTTTATTCTTTTTCATTTTCTCTTCAAATTTTGTTTTTTTTTTTTTGCCTTTTTAAATTGTTAATGATTTATTCTATTTTATGTTTGTTTCTTCTTAACATTTTTTTTTTTTTGTTTTTTCATCTTTTTTTTGTGTTTGCGCTTCTCTTTGCGTTTTTTGGACTTTAATTTCAAGGTCACCATAATCAGTAAACGACGAATGAAATTTAAAGCGAAATGTTTGTTGAATATATGATTATTTATTTATATTTTTATATGCTTTGTGTATGTATAAATTTGTATGCGTTTTGACTTTGCCCTTTATTTTATTATTATTATAATGTTTTTTTTTTTTTCTTTTGCAAATAATCCCCATCAGGTATGGATTTCCTTCTATTATTACTGGTGTTGCGTGTCCTTTTTTTCCACTTTTCCATCAACAGAATTACTTCCACTCAATTGGAATTGATTCATAAATTCAATCACTTCCTTTCAGTGCTTTTCTCCTTTTGCTTGCTTTCGTCTCACTTCATTACCATCTATCTGAACGTTCTAGGCATATGCCTCATAGCGATCTGTAAGTTGGCAACACTTGCCTATCGTTACGAATTAATTTGTCTTCACAGTAACAGTTCTAGAAAGACATATATAATTTAAGATCCCATGATGATAATAATATACATCTATGTATGTATATTTCTTCGATATATAACCGAAATTTACCAAAATTTTGAAAAATAATTTAAAGACTAGAAAATGTTTGTGCTCAGGATCTATTGAATAACGTCTATGTCTATACAGATATGCTCCAAAAGTTTATACATAACTGGGGACGAAACATTGATTTATGGTTATGATGTCGAAACTAAAGTCATCCCATTGGAAGGGGTCAAAAGATCCGAGATTGAAAAAGTCACGTCAAGTTCAGTCATATGTGAAGATTTTATTCATTATTTTCTTTGATTAAAATGCTCTGGTGCATCTTGAGTTCTTGCCAGTGGCTTGTACGGTCAATAAGTAATATCACCTTGAAGTTAAGCGCCGTTTCTGTAAAGGCCTAAAGCCTGGCATTAAGAAATAACCAGTCATTATTACGATTTACACCATGATAATGCGCCAGCTCACACATCAAAGTTTGCTTGTGATTTTGTTTTTTTTTTTTTTTTTGGGTATAAACAAAACAATAATCGCTCCTCAGCCATCGTATTTACCGGACTCAGCCCCTTGGAACTATTTCCTGTTTCCAAAAATAAAAAAGTACCTATATATATATTGTACAGAACTAAGTGATTGAAGATTTCAAACAACTGCAAATTAAAGTAAATTTCTGTTTCGCGGAGAACCTATTTTTAGTTGCCTACTGTAGTGAGTGCTTCTTGTTAGAATTCCCAGGCTTTCTCTGAGTTACAGAGGATGATTCCTTATGACTTTATGCAATTCTTATAAGCCGAAGATTTTGAGAGATTACTTATTTATAATAGATTATGTATAGTTTTGTTTTTATAAACTTCTTATACAAAACTTAGCTCAACAATCCGAATTTCAATACATGTGTATTACAGAAAATCTATATATTTAATAGTATATATAAGTAATTTTATACTCTGGATTTCTATATCTAGCAGTGTGAAGTTTTAATTCTAATTGGAGTTTAAGTTACAAGTATCTTTCAGTAGACTATTAAATTTATTGTATAATAAAAAAAGGAAATAAAATAAAAATTAGTTCGTACATAATTAAAGAATATAAGAGAAGAGATCGAGGATGAAGAACGAAGACTGATGAAATGAATGAACAAATGCACGAAAAAATGAATAAGCGAACACAAGAAACACATAAATGATGAGATAATTTTTTTTAAAAAAATGTATTTCTGTGATGTTTTTGTTTCATCTTTGCTTTGCTTTTTCTTCATATAATAAATTTACACATACGAACATACTTACTAACAAACTGACAGACGCACGGACGGACGGACAGACGTATGGACAAACGTACGGACAGAAAGAGTATGTCTTTAAGTAAATTGCGATTTATCATTTTGTGCAATTCATATTTGACTGAGTGACTTTGGTGATTGTGATTGTGACGGCGACTGTGACGGTGACCTCACCCTCGAACGACTCCCGCATGCGTTTAACTGAAAAAAAAGACACGCAATCATTATCACCCAAATAAAACAGAAACAAAAAAAACAACACACATTAATAAAAAAAAACATTTGACTCAAAGAGAGAGAGAGAGTCAGTCATAGGGTATGTAGAGGAAGATGGAAAGAGAAATGTGGTGCAAAATATACAAAGAAGAGAATGAGAGAAACGTAAGATCGCTGGAGCTCGGACAGATGAACGAAGAAACAACCAAACACCCGCACAAATTTTAAGTCGCCGGGTTTCATTTTATTTTTTGTTTTGTTTTATATGCTTTTTGCTTTTTTGTAGATTAGTTTCTTTTATTTTTTTTTTCTTGTGCATTGCAAGTGAGCAAAGACATTTGCCTTAAATTGCGTACTTCGTCGTCATCGTCATCTTTTGATGTTTTGCTCTTTTCTTATGATTTGCAATGCCACCGCCGACACTCGTTCGTTTGTCATTTGCTTGTTCGCTCGTTCATTTTGAATCACATGCTTTGTAGTTGTAGTTTGTATTCTCATTGTTGTTATTGTTGTTGTTGTTGTTGTTGAGTGCGTATGTGTGTGTTTATGTGTGCTTTGTTTTTTTTTCTCACATGCTTGCGCACTCGGCGCATATTTGGTTCCGCTGCGAATGCGAATATCAAGGTCAACCTGTTGACTGACGACTAAAGCGACAATGGAGGCGTCGACGACGACGACAACGTAGACGTTGCTGCCTTGCTGTCACTTCCACGATTTCTATCTACAGCAGAGTTTCTTAAACTTTTCCTTAGTTAGTACTACTGTCGAACTTCCCTATAATGAATTCGCACGGGACGCGTAAATCACTTCATTGTATAGTAAAATCTTTACATAGAAATTATGATATTTTTTGCACTTTTATTTAATTTAATCAGTAATTTTAATTTGGATCCACAAAGGTTCGATATAGGCCAATTCATGAAGAAAATTTTTTTTTACTAATGTTGATTACATTATATTCTTCTTCATCGTTGTCTGAATCTGAAATATCTGGGATAACCTGAACTCCATGACTTCCCAGAACACTGCTTCATCGGATGGGTTGTCTCTGATCTGTACATCAATATCAACATTGATGTTGTCTCAAAATGATGCATCAATATTTGATACTGTTCCAAACGAAGACCCTAGAACATCCTAATCGGATAATGCAAGAAAGCCCTCTTCATCACAATGAGTGACAGTTCGTAATTGTTTCTAATTTTATGTACATAGAAATATACATACATACTTCTATTCGTGCTTAAATGGCTTATGACAAATCTGTGACCACAACAGATTTATTCTGCAACATTTGTGTCAATATGTTTGTAAAAATTCTGTTGCTTTAATGCAGTTTTATGTTGTACGTAGATAATGTTTTAATCTATTGGTTGAATTAAATATGTCAAATTGGAAGGCAAATAGACAAGCTCCATATTTTGCAATTTATAAAGTGTCACTAATATGCGTAACAGAAAGTTGTTTTAAAAAAAATCATTATAAGGAGACAAAAATGCATGAGAGTTAAATTTCTAGCTGCAAAATATGTTCATTATAGAGAAAAATACACTAAAAGTACAATAAAAAATCTTTGTATTTGAAATCAATTAATACATAATACGGAAGAGTTGCATTGTACAATAGTTTTTTTTTTTTTCAGTTCTATCACTTATCAAACACAAAATCACGGATTATGTTATTTTGCTGGGACAGAGTTTAAGAAACTCTGATCCATACTTTTGTTGTTGTTATTGTTGTTGCAGCTGGTAATTTTTGTTGTGTTGTTAATTTTTTAACTTTTTGCTTTTGCAATTTGAAAAAGTTAAATAGATGAAGAAACTTTTTAAAGGGATTTTAGAATAAAATCAAATTTAAACAAAAAAATTGAATCACACACACACACATATATATATGTACATATAGATGTATATATATATATTTCTCTAATTTCCTTGATAATTGTTTACCAAACAAAACAATTGAATGGGAAACTTGCTTGGGATCAAATACAATACAATACATTTTGAGAATGACTGCATCATCTCAGTTTGTACAGTTTGAGAAGCATCAACATTAAATGCAAGCAAACATACAAATGTTTTCTTTTAAACTTGTTTGTTATATGTTAAATGGTTTTCTAGTATAAACTGTATGTCCAATAATTTCCTTTAAGTATTTAGTGATTTTCATTTATTAGGTTTACAACTATAATAAGTTTCTCACTTTCAATTCTCAATTCTACATGATGTGCTACTATATAGTAGCATTACAAAGAGATCGAAATCCATTGGAGCCAAATCGAGAGACTACGGTGGTTGTGGTAGTTCTTCTCAGTCATGCTTCCGTGATCATATTGGTGAAGACCAGCGCGTTTCCTTCACAGTCTCATTATATGCACAACATCATTTTATGCTGATGAAGATCATATTTGATGTGCAGTGCTGCTTGTTTATAGTGGCTAAGCCATTCCTTGCGCTTTTTCATATCGATTCTTTAAAGAAATTGTTGGCTAACATTTCATAAATAAACCCACATCATAATCCATCAATAGTTTATATGCTCATATGTACGAGTATAAAAAACAATATTAAAACTAACAAAATATCATGCAGCCAAAAGCAGTCAGAAGTATTACATAATCGAATACTAAGTACGTGTATTTTGGTGATTCAATCATTTTTAAAGTACAAAAATGATAAAGTTTTTAATGCTGATTTTTTTTTGTTTTATCAATTTCATAACTCGAAAGGATTGTCATTCAGTGTCCTTTTACTGTACTGTGAAAGTGAATGTATACCTCAGGTTTGGGGATTATCTCATCAGACAGACAGACATTTTTGCCTTGGATCTCTTGAACATGTCGTCCGTCAGTGAAATCAAATCAATCATATCATATGTTCGAACAGAGAATAGAACAAGCGAATTGTGTGAAAATGCTAAAAATAATAATGAAAGAACAATGCAATTATGTATTGTAATATCATACAAATCTCTTTCCCAAAACATCTGTATAAGTCAATAGAAAGAAATACAATACAATATACAATATTTCCAAGTTGCTTCGATGAATTTATTCGATTCTATGCTTTAGAAAAAATATTAAACACTATTCGAATATCGAATAACTCTTATACAACAGAATAGAATCTTTCGAAAGTTTGCAAAGCAAACGCAATGCTTATCCAACTGGCAAAGTAGACGTATACTAAACATTGTAGAAACTTTGTCTATTCTCACATGAAATAAACTTAGAATAGTTTAATAACTGCAATACAAAGACTAAGATTAAAACTGAGTATCTGAAAACCATTCACTTCTAGTTGCTTATTTTCTGAGATATAGAAATCTCTATTCAGGTTAGAAGGGAAATTGTAGGATTGTGCAGCCATTGGCGTTATTTTACTTTTGAAATTTACCATAATTTTTGGGTGTGACTTTTATTTGAAAAAAAAAATAAATAAAAATAAAGAACCTAACAATTACAAAGGCGCCCTCCACATGCCTGCCTTATAGGAAACAGGGATAACATTTCAATTTTATCGATAGTTTCTACATGCATAAGTATCTGTGTGTGAATGTGAGTGCGTGTGTGTGTATGTATGTGTGTGTGTGTGTGGCATTTGGCGGTATCTTTTGCTGTTTATGTTGTTTGTTTGTTTTGCCTTTGTGACCACCTTGGCGCAAGCAAATGGACGCCAAATGCTGCCGCCTTAATATGCAAATTATTGTTGTTTGCATTCAATTTTTCCTTTTTCTCTCTCTTTCTCTCTTTCTCTCTGTCTCCCTTTTTCCTTTTCTCGATTTCATGTATCTTCTTTTCTAGTATTTTCTTTGCTATTGTTGTTGCTGTGTTGCTGCTTCACAATACATACACAAATTGCTTAAGGCCACAAAAGCATTTCGGACAACTTTTGGTGTCTTCATGAATCTATGAAAATAGCTTAGCATTTATGTCTTAATATGATTTAAGTTAGCAAATCCAAACTGAATCTTCAACTTCAAACTAAAGCAAAGTAACGAAAACTCTGCCAACCAAAAGTCTTTACTTATATTCCACTTCACTTCATTTATTCACCATCATGTCTATGTATATGCATCTGAGATAATGTTGTATATATCTATGCATGTATTACTATTATTATTATTAATATTATTATTTTGTGGGGCTTGCTGCCTGCCTGCGTGGTCATATAATGATCATCATTATCGAATGCCATCGAATCATTCCAAGTCCAATCGCCCTCATCATCATTATCATCATCAGCAGGAGCATCAACAGCAACATCAACATCAACAGAATAAACAGCATCAGCAGCATCAAGAGCATGGTTGTTGATCATCATCATCATCATTATCATCATCATCAATGAGTATGATCTGGGCTCGGTTCATACTAATGTGCATAAATTTATGTTATTTTCAGATAGAATATCTATTTCTCATTCTCCTACAGAGTCTTCATTCTTTCCTTCCCTTTTTTTTCCGATTTTTTGCTATAATTTTACAAGTAATTGACAAAAAGGGCGTGGGCAGTTCGAGGACATTTGATGGTGGATTTTTTTTTTTTTTTTATTTGTGTACCGATTATATAGTAATTTTCATAGTTTAATTTTAATTAGACGCTTTAGGCTTTGAAATTATATATTTTGTGTTTGACTTTACTTTAGTAGAAGGAGAGAGTCCATGAGACAAATGAACTCTTAAAAATGAATGAATATTAAACCAAAATATACTACATAAACTTTTACTAAAAATAACTTTAACTTATAATATGAATGCAATATGTTAAATTCAGAATCAAATGTTTCTGGTTTTTGGGCTAAATACTATAGAAATATTCCATAATTCAAATTCAATTCTAAGTTCAACTGCTTATTATCATATACTCGTATATATATATGATATAATCGAATTTATTCTAAAGATTATGATGATGAAGATAATTTTTAGAATAAAATTCAGGAAGCTGATTTACATATGTAATACCAACTTCCTATTATTAATCTAAAATTCAAAAAAAAAAAAAAAAAAAAAAAAAACCTAGGAGATCTTTGAAATCTCTTTCTTCATGTTATATAAAATAGACATACAAAATTTAATATAATCTTAATATATACACGGTAAAATTTATTCACTTTGTGAAAGGTTTATATACGTAGCGTGCTCTCGGAAATGGAAATAGAAAAGAATCGTATCGTGTTCTGTCTGCAACTATATCTACAACAATTTAATGTTGCTTTAGTTGCATTGTTGTTGCTTTTCATGGTCTGTTGTTGAACAAGAACAAGAACAACATCAATAATAATAATAAACAATTCTACTAAATGCAACTAAGTAACATCATCATTATTCATCTTCAATACAATTGAATTGAATAAGTTTTGAGTTCAACGAAAAAATCGTGAACAGCGATATTCGCACGATTTTTTTTATTAAAATAAAATCTGAGAAATACAAAACAAAACCAAGTTAGTCTTCGGTAGTCAGATGGGCACGACTAGGGTATACCCTGTGAACCTCTTATCATTTCAAAGGCTTTCAGGAACTTATTAATCAATATTCTTTATTGTATTGTATATTGGTATTAATTGAATAAGAAATAATTTCAAAATTTCGACAAAACACTCAAACTGCAATTCTAACACACATTTATTTATTGACATTATATGATGCTTATGATATGATTTTGGATATGTGGGTCTCATATTTAGTGACATTTAAAAAGGGATCAAGCCAGTGACTCCAAAACAATGTATGAGCTTTCTATATCTTTAAAGACATTTCAATATCAATAGAATTTATCATACTTGTACTTTGTTTGTAACATGAGCATTGTTTTTTATTAGTGTTCTATACCCAAAGAGTACTAAAGGGACCCTATTTCTAAGCTTCCACTGTCCGTCCGTCCGACTCCGGCTGTATCTCATGAACTGTATCAGATAAACAGTTGAAATTTTCATAGAATGTGTATTTCTATTGTCACATCCACAAATTCAAGTATGTTCAATGAAACATTAAGCAAAAAAAAAAAATATAAAATATCTTTCTAACCCTCCATGGCCAATTTTTATTATTAATATCTTAGTTTTTCACAATTTGTAATTTGTTTTTGTGACTTTTTGTGCACAATCCCCAAATTTCAGAACCATATAGTATAATGGGGGCAAAAATTATTCTTATTCTTTCCCAATATGCACGTTAAAGCAAATAAATTCACAGATATCTAATGTTGTTTACTCATGGGATTTGTCCATTATTTAGTTCTGAGTAGGTCACATTTTTTACACTTCCTTGTGAAGAAAATGGTCTCGTTTTGTTTGGTGTTTTCCAGTGTTTGAAATACGCCGCAAAGGAATCGAATGAATGAAAATACTGTTGAAACTTTATCAAAGATTGTAGCCGAGCAGTAAATTGCATTGTCGTCAGCAATAATTGCTATGTTATAATTTCCTGACGTTAGAATGTCATAGGTGACCCCAAAGGAACCCCAGCTTATATTAGTTGAGTCAGTATCATCCAAGAAAACTCTGAAAAAGCGATTCGTCAAAAAACTTTGGATTAGCTTCACTGGGTCTTGATGATGCTCGAATGTGAATGAACTTGCCATACTGTCCTTTATGCCCTACTTTGTTAAAAGTCTCTTCGACATCCAGGAACTTAAATTATGTTTTAAAAAATATTGTTATGATTTTTTGTAGTTTTAGATTTCTTTATTGTTTTATTTGTTTGTTGTTACCAGCACAGTACATTGACATAGAATAAAAACACGAAATAGAATTACTATAAGTAAGTATTTTGGGCAGACAATTCTTAGATTTTCCAAAGTTCTTTTCAAACCAACCATATTCTTCGTTAGTCCTCTTTATCTTCTTCCACAACTGCTTATTCCACAAGCACGCTGTACATCGATCAGCAATTTGTCGTTCGCTACAATTTGTGAACCTAAGACACCTATTGATATTCTGGACCACCAATTCTCAAGCACTTTTTCTACTCTTTCCTAGTCAATTTGGGCAATTTCGCCGCATATGTTTTGTTTCAAGTGATCAATTGTAAGGGGATTGTCGGCATAAATTTTATCTTTCAAAGCGCCCCATAGAAAATAGTCCAGCGGCATCAAATCGGGCAACAACAAAAAAGGCTAACACACAGTTGTTGAATCGTGTGCGCAGAAGAGACCTAATTCATTTTCGAAAAATAAAGATCCAATCACGCCAACACTCCAAAATTCGCATCACACTATGACTCGAGCTAGATGCATTAGTTTCTATACGACGACGTATGGATTTTCCATTTCCCAAATTCCCCAATTTTGTTTGTTTATGTAGGCGCCGATGAGATGATTTTTCTTTGGCTATGAAACACATACATTCAAAATAAGTTTTCAGTATTTCAAAACGTTGTTCCAAAGAGAAGCGATCCATATTCGTTCAGCGGAAGATTGAGACTAAACTAATGTGGGCAATTTATGGCGCCACAGGTAGTCATTATATGACTATATGTATTAAGACCTTCAAATGATCAGCTGAATCAATATTATTCTTAGCTTAATATATTTTAGTTACCATTAATTATTTAACAAAATTTCCAAACTGATGCCAATTGCAAACACATGTGTAAGTACTAAGTTCGCTTCATGCCTACATAATATTTATAGTATTTTATGTATTTGTGGCAGCATCGAGAATAATCAAAATTATGGTAGACATTTTACCAGATAAGGGACAGAAAGAAAAGAAATTTAATATGTACGTTTTTTAGACATATTACGATTGTCTATTGATATATGAGAAAATTTCAAAGTTTGTGGGAATGTTGACAAGCATCTTAAGTTCTTTTTTTAATTGACAATAGACCTTGTATGGCAAGAACCCTTGTCACGATTTGTAGAGTAACAATAAATTTTTCCAAAGCTTGACAACTGCAACAGCAACTACAACAACAACAACAACATCGACAATATAAATAATAATAATAATAATAATAATAATTTTAAAAGAAATTGTATTAAAGTAATCAACAATAACAGAACAAAGACTAAATCAAAAATGATCCAAGAGAAGAATCAACTGACCAAAAGATAAAGTTTTTAGATGAGTTCAAGGTGCAACAAAGCAACTGAAAATATTCGTAGGATGTTATGATTATTATTTTTGTTGTTGTTGTTGTTGTTGTTGTTGGCATACTTTACAGTTAGCATCAAATAAATATCATTGTATATGGGTATAAAAAAGATATTTCAAAGCCAGTTTGCCAAAGGATTTTTTCTTTTTTTCAAATCCATTCCAATTCAATGCAATCCATTGCAATGCAATGCTATGCAATCCAATCTTGTATCAAATACACGCACGCGCAACGCCCCCAAAAGCTAAACTAAAGGAATTTATTATAAATCGAGTGAAAAATGAAGAAAAAAAATAATCATGAAAATAAATAGAAGATGATATAAAGTGGTTAGGAGTGGTGGGGAAGGGAGAAAAGAAGTTAAAAGAGAAGTGGAAGCAATTGCCTTGAAAATGAGCGACAATAAATTTACGCTCATATTAGCGTAGACCTACAAACCAAGTAGATAGCATTGAAACTCTCCCCAGTTCCTCTTGAACTCCTTTAGTTTTAGTGAAGTGTTTCTCAGCTGCAACAAACGACCAAAGACCAACGACCAACGACATACTAGTGAGTGAAACACGCCCAGACATGGCTCCCGTTCTGGCGGGGCGTTGGTTCATTTGAAGTCGCATAAATCTGGCGTGCTTATTAGCAAAATCGAATTTCCTGATTAACAATAAACTCAGCTCAACTCAACTCAACTCAACTCAACTCAACTGAACTGAACCGATCCAAACCTGAACCAAATTAACGTAAAGTCAACTGAACTGAAACAATTTTCTGGGTTGTCGCACATTCGCGCAAATATTGCAAATTGGCAACACTTTCCGTGTCGACTCATGTTGTGGTTGCAATTCGGATGCGGGTTCGAGTTGTGGGTCTTTTAGTATGCCATGCGGCATGAAATGAAGTGTTCCGAAGCGAAGCCGTTATTAACATTTCGAACGCCCCCTTAGCTAATGAACGCCGATGGCTTTGATTTCTAACGCCAAGCCCCAGACGAGAATGGTGATCTGGTCATGGACCGACAGACAGATGTCGATGTATATAGGAAAAAATGTTGCATGTAATTTGCAACAAATGCCGCAAATAGTCAACAACATAAATTGCCAACTTGCCCACTCAGTATTGAATGGATCGAACGACCGATTGACTAACCGACCGACCAACGCTGACGCCGACGCCCCAATGCATAAAGATAAAGACAAAGATATTAATATCTTAAGAAAGAAAGATGAATGGCCAAAGGGAGGGGGAATGGAGTGGGGATGGGTGGTCATGAGAAAGCAATGATGAGTAGCGGGAACATGAGTGTGGCGCATGCGCAAAATTTTAATTTTCTCCTTCTTGTTTATGTTGCAGTTGTAGATCTTCTGCTTCTTAATATTGTTGGTACGCGCTAAGTTGGCAACACTTGCCACACTCGTTCACTGGATGCGCATGCATGCCTGCCTCCCTATCTGTCTGTCTGTCTATCATTCTATGTGCAGCAGCAGCAGCAGCAAATGGTAGAAATAATATCATACACAACAACAGTTGCGTGTCTAGAGGCGTTGCAATTTCCATTTCGACTCATAAAATCGTCATCAAATTAAAAAGTTGCAACCGAAAGCAAAGCACAAAGCAACAAACTATAGAAACAAAGATCAAGCAAGATAAAAACTAAAGCGATGATGATGATGATGATGGTGGTGATAATAATAATGATGCATCTAAAAATGAACTACCATACCTACATACATAAGTATTCGTATTTGCAAGAAAAGCAGCAAGTGATCACAATCATGAAACTGTTTTCTACCTGGAAACCCCTGAATCCCTTACATGTACACATATCATGCCAGCATATTAATAATTTCAGTATGTATATCTTGCATTTGTCTTAAGAAAAATTTTCATTTTTGGGCCACTTTTATTTAAGCCAAATTGTTGAGTGGCTCCACTCCATTCTCAATCTTAAACGCAATTTATTTAAATCTCATTGCAAGTAGTTTTGTTTTGGAAGTTGGTTATTGGTTGTTGATGTTAGGGGTATTCATGCTAACAGGGGACTAACTATTGATCAATATGTTGAAAATAATAAAAATTAGTAGCTCTTTATAAGTAGTAGCATTTTATAAGTATCGTAAACTAGACCAATAACGTGGCTGAGTTCATAAATGAAATTGTAAATGGAAATTCTAACCGAAAAATATACGTATGTATATATTCATAAAACGAAATCCTACACTATCATGAAAGGCAAATTTTTTTAAAAATTCACCGGATAAGTCAGAATTGATGGATCAAATTTTGTATAAAACGATTATTAATTATGATCGCTTAGAACAAAGAATACTTCGACACTGGGAAAGACTTAGAGGTGTAAGCAGTTCTATACTTTGCTATTTTATTATAAAATATCTATATAATTGGAAGGAGAATATAACGGACGTTTGTGCATTTTTTAGTAACGCATGTTTTGCGGACTCATCGATACAAGCTCTTTGGGTTTTTTGTTTTGGTTCGGTTAAATGCACAAACAATTTTATTAAAGGGTTTCTTAATAAGAGTGTCCTAAGTTCCCAAAATTTTTATATCAACTGCAAGCATAATTGATTCAATTCAAATCGCAGCCACTGCTGCGCTGGCAGGCCAACATATGAATCTTGCAATTTTAAATGACTCGTCCACCAATTCCGGATTACGACTACAATTTTGTTCTTGAGGTCTCGAGTTTCGTTAATGGCAGAGAAAGCGAATTTTCGTAAATCATTTGTACATTTTCGATACCTTTGATGTCATAAAAGTTATAGGGTAACAAATGATGAGTTGCGGGCGACAAGGTGATTGCAAAAAAAAATTTTCGAATAAACCCAGAAAGAAGAGTATCTGAAGAGTATAATAATTAATAATAAAAAAAAAAAAACTAATTAAGCGATGACGATGTCAAATTTCACTCTACTGAAAACAAATATGTTTTATGCACATTCACGTATTTTTTTTTTTTTATTATTATTACAACGCAAACCGTTTCTAATCTTCGACGTAATTTTGCTGACATTTAATTGTTTCGTGAGTTTCATTATTACTCCAATTCGCTTTCAAATGCAATCAACCGTTGAGGAACTGACGAAGTGCCATATTCATTACTCAATATTGGTTACAATGGATACACTTATTTTCTCAAAAATTTTTTCATTGTTTTATAATCTTTTATTGCGAAAAATATACTTGTAGATAAATATTTAAACTTTAGTGACAATGTTAATAACTTCATTCTTATTAAATGCCTCACTAGTACGTTCCTGTCGCATATGGGGCAGTTACGCCGATAGATCAATGCACGCAAAATGCATTCCTTGCAGACTACGTTGCCGCATTTGGTAGCAGTTGGCTGGCGATAGCGTATAAACTTTTAAATTTCATTCTACGTTTTTATTGTATATTAAAGGACTTTACTATAAGCTGTTTTGTATAAAAATGTATGATATTATTTGCTATCACCTTCTTTTATGAGGAGGCGGCCTCAACTTGCTACAATATGTTCTTTTCTTTTGTGAAGCGATTCAACGTGAATGGAAGTTGGGTTTACACTGTCGATTCAGATTCAGAAACAGCTGTTTTTTGTTTTAGTTATACATTCAAATGGAACGTTGCTCGCACATTGACTAAATTCAAACGTAAAATTTATTAAAAATACGTGACTTGCAATTATTTGAAGGGTATGCAACTTGCTCTTGCAACTCCCTTTTTCATTCCTGCTAGGTATTTTACTAACATTTTTTTGGTTTGTTTATTGCTTTGGGCAATGATCAGGTGTTTTTTTGTTTTGGTTTGAAAGAAAAAAAAAGCGGAAGTCTGTCAAAAATTAAGGTTTCTAAATTAATTCACATTTTATAACGAGAACTGACATTTTTCTTTGTGGTTGTTGTCTGATTCAATGGTCAATTCAACATTGAATCGATTCAACTTCGGTGTAAATACACTATAACCTTACCTTGCCACCTTGCATGAGAATGACAATTTACAAAATGTTATTGTGTATCAAAAGTTTTCTATGAGCAGCATAGTATGTATATATACATACATTAATATACATGCATGTGCCATTGTTAGATGGTCGATGTTAAGGTCTATATTTTTAGAATTGAGTACTTTATAAGGAAGACATTGTATGGCCATGACTTAACATATTGCGTTAAGCCTCACAAGCACTTTGTCATGATCAACTATGTTATTTTAGGTCTCACGATCGCATTGTCATATGTGACATTTATAGAAATGCATATAAAAATCTTTTGTTAAGATGTTAACACATCCAACACCTCTATACTATGTACAATAAACGTTTATTGAATTCTTTTAGTTAGTGTTATTCTTATTGTTGTTACTGTTTTTTATTTTGCAATTTCGCGGCAATGAAAATTTACAACATTATGAAAAGAAATATCAGAAAAAGAACAAATCGTATAAGAAAAAAAAAAAAAAAAATCGGAAAAGAAAAATAAATGGATAGAATAAAATTGTAATGCGAATGAAAATCGTACGCCCTCCAAACTTAAGAAATATGAACTCGTGAGTATGTGCGCGCCTGCTTTTCATTGCATACCCTGAGGCGTTGCACGCGTGCGCTCACTCGTCGTTTGCCATGTTCTGACGATTTCACATAATTCTCTATACCATAACATGCCATAGAGTAATGCCATGATATCATCCTTCCTCTCGCTTTTACCTTCTCTGGTCCTCTCAGCATTTTGTTGAATGTACCATATATATTTTTTTTTTTTTTTGCCTACCCGCTGAGCGAATGCTCACATAAAAATCGACAGCAATTGCAGCAAAACAATTTGTGCGAAATCGAAGAGCAAAAACCTAAGTCCTGGGCGCCTCCAACGTTGCTTGCAATAGATTAAAATTCGACTTAGAGTCAGTCGTCATCGTCATTGTACGCCCGCGAAATGTGAATTGCATGAAATGACCCGCAGGGAATCAATGCAAAGACCTGATTCTCATTCAGATTCAGATTCTGATTCTCGACGACTCGCATGAGTCTTTCCATTCGCAACATTCAATTGTTGGACGTTCATTGCCATAACATGTTTCATTTTGACCATAACGTTTCATTCATTCGCTTTAAAGCGTATCTAAAACGATCCAACTGAGAAGAACGAAGCGATCATCCGTCCGTCCCGCAGAACATCCATTGGATTGATTCAAGTATACATATATTGTATGATTCTTTTCTGCAAATATCAAGTAGTTTTGTTGTTGTTCACGCCTTCACTTGGTGTTGTTGCCAGCGGCAATTTTATCTTGACTTTCATTTCATTTAGTTTAGTTTGGTTTGGTTCTAGTTTTAGTTTTAGTATGAAACTAGGTTTGGTTTGGTTTGGTTTGGTTTGGTTTGATTTGGTTATGTTATGTTGAAGCTATACAACGAGTTCTGACAGTTCTTGCTCTCGTATTATTGGTGTTACTATTGTATCTCAACCACCACTCACTCACTCACACACTCACTCACTCTGTTATTCACTCATCTACTCCCTCATTCAGTCACTCATTCAGTTGAGAAATCATAAATCTAATATTTTCATATACAATAACATAAAATTCTTCATAGAGTGGTAACATTTCATTTTTATATACTTCACACTTAATACAAATGGTATTATTATTTTGTCGTGATGATTGAAGAAACCATATAAAATATGTATAAGGAAGTACATATAGAGTAGTACGAGTGTCTGCCTTCTACAAAACATAAAAAAAAAATATAGAAATCATTAGCATTGCAAAATGATTGCAGCCTTTCAAATTGTGAATATTTCATATTAACTGCTTTTCAAAAAAAAAAAAAAAAAAAAAACCGTTTTCATATAGAGAATCTTATTCATTTTGCAAAAGACAAGTAATTTTGTAGAATGTTTATGCATTTTAACAATTTATTGTAACATTAATCGGAATTGCTTTAAACATTATTATGATTTAGTAGTAGTATATACTCCATTTTTTGTGAAAGATCATTGTGATGAAATCTCTTTGAATGAGAGCTGCCGCTAGTACAATATATTTGAATGGCAATGCAACTGCAATTGTTGATTGTAAGCAACTGCTGTGTAAAGGGTTTTTATCAATCAATATAGTAGGTTAGTATTCGGAACAAATCATGGGACTCTCTTGATGCATCTTACAATCTTCCGTTGTCTGCAATTCTGTACATTCTTTATGTGGTATGCGGCAGTGATGTCCCAAATTTGTATGGCTCTAAGCCATCAATTGTGCATAACAACATACAGGGAGTCAAAGGTCTACGATAAGACCGATGTACAGGATATGCTTTAACTACGGAATGATCGCTGAACTGTATTTGATATCTGGTTAGCGTGAATTGTCAATTGAATGATTTTCTTATGAATGGATGGGAATAAGCCAATATATTGTATAAGGATCCTGTTATATGGCTTGATTCATTTCAATTCGCACACCTTACCATGCCATGACTCATAAACCACAAAAGATATTGTCTTTATAAAATAAGTAAATGTATAAGACATCTAGACTATTCAACTACTTATTTATTAAAATTTTGATTTTTAATTGATTTTTAAAGAGTAGGAATTGAACTTTGTTTGAACCATTAAATTTTGAAAATGTATTTAAATTTATCTATTTATTTGGTTAATATTTTAAATTGTTCATTTTGTTTTTCAGGTGGTCCTCTCAGCCTGTTCCTCGTATTTCCAGAGTTTGTTTCTGGAGCACCCCGAAAGACATCCAATTGTGATATTGAAGGACGTCCGTTTTGCCGAGCTGCAAACTTTAGTTGAATTCATGTACAAGGGCGAGGTGAACGTGCAATATTGTCAGTTGTCAGCGCTGCTGAAAACCGCCGAATCACTGAAGGTAAGCATGGAAATATTTTCATCATAGTGATTATGTTATGCTATTAATCATATGCAATTTTAGGTTAAAGGTCTAGCAGAAATGACAAATCAAAATACAACATTGCGGGAGCCAGAACGCGAACCCGATCGCCTGAGACCGCATTCACAGCCAAGCAAAAGTACTTGCGATAGTCCCGTTGATGCTGCACTTGGTGCTACCGCTGCGGGACCCTCCACATCAAATACGTCAACGTCGTCATCATCATTGTTGCTATCGACTGCAGCGTCAGCGACATCTACAGCAACAGCAACAATTTTTACAACAACAACAGCAACAGCAGAACCAAACCTAATCGGATCATCCACAACGGCGGCAAGAGTGTCATCATCATTGACGCTTGCTTCAACGGCAATAACATCAGCAACAACATTATCGTCATTGTCGCCAGGGACCAGTGGTGGCGCAGCAATATCTGCGGGCCTCACAGTGGCATCATTATCATCATTATCTGCTTCTACAACAGTACCATCAATAACAGCAGCAGGAAGCTCATCAGCGAGCACGTCTGCAGCAGCTGCAGCTGCAGCAGCAGCATCTTCAGGATCTAGTAGCACGAATCCGCACAAACGTGAGGCTAGCGAGCGTTGTAGTCCTTCGCCGCCAAAACGTCTGCTAGCATCTGCCCGCACCACACCAACGGTTGAACAAGACACACTTCTGCCGTTAGATCTCTATCAGGGCCGTTCTGATCATCAGCAGCAACAGGATGAGTCTACACGTCCTGAATCAAATAGTCTTCTTTTGAGTGGCGCCAGCAGCAGTAAAAAATCAGATGATTGTAATGCCAAGGAACAACATCGTCGTACTGGCAGTGGACATCCTCTTAGCCTCAGTGTGATGAGAAGCAATGTCCATAAGAATGGTAATGATGATGATGAGGATGATGATGACGATGACGAAGATATACGTGATCTACATGAACAACATCATCATCAGCAGCAACACCATCACCACCACCATCATCAACATCATCATCATCAACAACAACAGCAGCAGCAACACCATCACCACCATCATCACCATCATCATGATGTAGATGATGACGATGAGGATGACGATGTCGATGATGACGATGATGTCCGCGAAGCATTATTACACTCACCGGAACGACCAACATCATGCAGTCTGCATGGACTCGCCGAATCTGGCATGCTGGTAGTTGAGAAAACCGAAGAAGATGATTATGACGATGAAATGGATCTAGATGAGGATGATGCCGACAATAGCTCGAATGATATGGGTCTCAACATGAAAATAAGCGCTAGTGGTAGCAACAGCGCTGGCGATGCCGGCGTCGGTGTCGATCTCTCAGCCGGTTCCACAGTAATACCATCGCCATTGCTTGGCCTGGGTGGTGGTGGCGGCAGCAGTGGCATTGGCATTGGCATAAGCGCTGACAATGAATCGGCACGTTCAACACCTGCAATACCAACTGCAACAGCTGGTAGCAGCAGCAGTAATACAACATCGGCAGCAACATTACCCTCGGACCTCACACATCAAAGGCCATCATCGCGTAGTTCACGTGCTGATGGCAGCGAAACGCGTCCTTCAACCTCAGCAGCGAGCTCACTAGCCGTCGGCAGTGGCAGCCATAGTCCAGCATCGGCAGCTGCTGCAATGGCAGCAGCCGCAGCAGCGGCGGCAGCAGCAGTTGGCTCCTCCGGTGGTCTATTACCAGTGCAATCGGTACCATTGGTAAGTCATGCCCATTGAATTTGATTAATTTAAATTAATTTTCATTTCTTTGTAGTCCCTTAAAAAGGAAATCGATTGCAGTGAGGATGATAACAGCAGTCACAGTCGGCACATGCAACCGCGTTCGGCATCAGCTGGCGGCGGCCTAGGCGGCGATCTCGATTACCGCGCCTCCCATGAGTCGGTAAGTGAAATACTATACTCTACTATTCTATATCTACCTACCTATATACCTACATATGTATGTATGCATGCTATCAATACATACATACATATAAGTGGGCTTGCGCCTTTGCAAAATGCTTTGTCCTTTAGGTCTTTCTTCAACAAACGCTCTCTCTGAACAAAAAAATAATAATAAGAAAAATTTTCAAAAAACCAAAAAAAGAATTTATATTACAAAAATAATAACAAATTAAACAAAATTCAATTCAAAAATTCAAATCAGGCAAAAATCGCTCTCACTTTCTCTTTATATATACAAGACATATATTTACAATATATACATATGTATATGCATACATATATATTGTATATATTTATATATGTATGTATGTATGTATGTATATATTTTTACCATATTTATTTCTATGTTTATACATATTATATACTTACTTACTACTACTACTACTACTACTACTACAACTACAATATTTACTATATATTTACATACTCGTACTTGTTTACATATTTCGTCTCTTTTTTTATGTACGTTTAGATTTTTAAATACTCAATTATATATTTATTATTATTATATATTATAGATAGAAAAAAAAAAAAAAAAAAAAAAAACCAAATCAAAAAAACTATTTATATATATCAAAAAACAAAAAAATAGTTAAATCAGTGAAATTGAAAAAAAAAAAAAAACAAGTAATTGAATTGAATTGAAAAAAGAAATTCAACTACTAAAAAAAAAAAAAAATACAATATATTTTTGCTCTTCGTCGTGTTCTTTGTCTATGAATTTGTTATTGAATATATATATATATACATACTACTACTACTACTACTACTACATACTCTCTATATATATTTATCTATCTATACATGCATATATATATATAGATATATATATATATATACATATGTATATATATATATGTATATATGCATATATATTTATTTTTTTTAATTCTTAAATATAATAAATACATATATATATTTGATTATTTTTCTAATTTTTTTCTTTTTTGATTTGAAAAATTAGATGCAAACAAAAAAAAAAAGAACAAAAACAAAATACAAATTTATTTTCAATTGGAATTTTTGCCTATTTTTATGCCTTGACCACACCCCCTATCCATATATGTCACACACCCCACCCCCCCCTGGACTGTCCATCTATCCATTGTAGTACTTCTCCTACCCTGAATGTAATAAACTTTTTAGCCTTTAGCTTTTCATTTCTCTTTTATAATTTGTCCCCTTCTCTTTTAAATATATATTATCATTTTAATAATTTTCTTTTTAAAAGTTTTTTTTTTTTTTTCTTTTTACTTCTAATTTATTAAACGTTTCTTTGCGCATTAAAAATTATTAATTCGTCTTCCATTTAGTTTTGTTTATTGATAAAAAAAAAATTTTATTATTATTATAATAATTAATCAATCATTCAATTGTTGCTGTATCTCTTGTTTATTTGATCTATCAGTTAATTGCTTATGCTATACTACTCTTCTTCCACTATCCGAGTATGCCGACACACACAAAAAAGTCAATGAAATTGTTTTTCTTATAAAAATTTCCCAGTTTACATCATTTGTATATATCTTTCTTTTTTGCAGTTTCATTTTTCTTTTTCTCATTTCTATTTTATATACTACATACTACAGACACTTATCAGTTTTGTTTAGACTTTTCTGTACACATTCATTCCCTAATTCATTCATTCATTCAAGCAATCAGTTGTTCATTCATTCATTCATTCATTCATTCATTCATTCATTCATTCATTCATTCATTCATTCATTCATTCATTCATTCATATACTGTGTTCTTGCCACTAAAGCATTATTTGCTATACAGTTAGCAATTTCCGTTCGAATTGCTTTTTCGTTTTGTGTTTCCTTCCCTTTTCTTTTTCTTTTTCTTTTTCATTTCATTTTTTAATTTAATTTTTAATTTCTTCTATTCTATTTTCTATACCCTACAATCATTTATGATGAAAGAGAGATTTCCACCAATATGATGTAGGCATATGTTAACTAATAATAGTTACATTGTATCTGTCTAATAAATGAATTCTATATAGTTGAAAACAGTTCAAAATTCCGTTTACATTTATTAGTTTCAATACTCCAAAAATGATTCTGAAATACAGGAAATAATTGATTTATTTGAAAGATTATAGTTTTTCCAAATAAACTATTAGTATATTTTTTGATATGATGGTTAATCTACTATATTATAACTAAGAGTACTAGTTGCTAGGGTCTTCGATTCATCAAATTTCATATAATCTTAATTTACTTACGTATTACCATAAGTTTCTCGTATGAAAAGAAATTATCACATTTTATCACATAATTTAGGCATAATTTGCCACTTGATCCAAATTAGTCCTATTGTCCTATGGGACTTGATATCTGTTGTTGTGTTCAATAGACTCATGTATTAGAAACTATTTTACATTTTTCGAGTGAGGAATATATATTTTAGCTATTAAACTATTCCGTTAGATGTTGCTTATAAATAAAGAAGTGAGATATTTTTGTTGTGAAAAGTATTCAAATTTTAGTAAAACCGTAAACATGTTTTGTCTAACATACATACATACATACATACATACATATGATGTTGCATAAAACATTTTTCATTTTCCTTTATTTTATTGTTTATTATCCCAATTGGTTTTATTCACAGTATCATATAGAAATATATTCCAAAACATACACACAACTACAACAACAAAAACAACATCTTAACTAACATGAAAAATTCTGCCAGTATTTCAATTGTAAATTCCTTTTCCTTTTCTTTTTTAAAAATTTTTCTTTTTTAAAAATTTGTTTGTAACACACAGAAGGAGACCACATAAAGCATATCTATATATTTGTGATCAGCTCGATGAGACGGGTTGATTTAGCCATGTCCGTCTGTCCATCTGTCCATCTGCACGCGAACTAGTCCCTCAGTTTTTGAGCATTTTTACCTCGGACTACTGGGAAGGGTAACCCGCATACAAACCCCAAGGTCAAATTAATGTTCTTATTAAAAAAAAATTTTTTATTTCTGGTTCAATCGATGATTTTTCCACCAATCATGTAAATTTCATGATCCTAGGGCTACCAGGAGGGATACTCCCATACAAACCTCCATTGAAAATAAAGTTCTTATTAGAAAAACTTTTTTGTTTTTTTTTTGTTATCACAATAAGTTTCTAATTCATATTCATTAACCATATAAATTTCAAGATCCTAGGATTACTGGATCAAAAAACGTTTTCTAGGGGCTGCGTGAAGAGTATTACATCTTCGGCATAGTCAAAGATACCCTTCTTTCTGGTTTTTTATATAAATTTTTCTGTTTTTTTTTTTTTTTTTTTTTACTTTTTATTTTTTGATATAGAAATAATTTTAGTTGAAATAAAATGAGAAAATGCAGCAGAAAAACAAAGAAAAATATTGTTAGAGTTGCATGTTGTTTCATTGTCCTCAATATTCAATTTATTTTGTTCTACTTGTTTAGTTTTCATTTTTTTCTGGTTGATATCCAACAGCTCTCAGCCCTTTTGGCCTATGAAGAAGGAAGGTTTAGATTTAGTTTCCTCATTTGATTTGATTTGTTTAACAATATTTTTTTCGTCTGTTTTCCAATTCCTTGCTATATTTTGAGTTATTTGAAAGTTCCTTGTTTTTATTTTTAATACAAATATGTACATACATTTATTATTTGTTGTCCTCTTACATGTCTATAAAACACACACACAAACACACACTCTCTCTCTCTCTCTCTCTCTCTCTCTATCTCTGTCACTCTCTCAGGCACACACACACATATACAAAGAACAATATGTGTGTGTAATATATTTTCTATTGGAATTTTTATACTGTTCAATATTTGTTTGTTATGTTCGCGCTGATTTATAATTTAGTATTTTGTATATATTTTCTTTCATTTCATTTCATTTGGTTTTTTATTCTATTTTTCTTTTGTTGCAAACATTTTTTTATGATCTATTTTTTTTTATCAAATATATTTTAAAGGCAACACAAAAATTTTATACGAAATCCAATTAAAAAATTGCATGAAAATAATTATGAAAACATGTAGATTTTTTTTTTTTTCTTTTTCCATTTCTCAATGTATATAAAATTATCTTCTACTTTTCAATCTATATGTCTATTTAACTATCTAACTATCTATGTTTCTATATGTTTTTGTATTTACATTTTTTTTTTTACAATAAAATAAAAATTATCTATTATTTTATAGAAAAAAAAAAAAAAAAAAAAATATACTTAAAAACTTGATACCAAAATAAACGAAATATTAAACAATAAAAGCTCAGATATCAAAGTTCACAAAGTTAAGGATAATAAAAAAAAAAAAAAAAACGAAACCAATAAATTAAATAAATTTAATAACTAATTGATTTACATAAATACTATGTATGATATACATATGTTACTTATATATTTATATGTATAGTATATTATTTTGTATATTTCTGTCAGTAAAGGATTATTTTCAGATTTCTAAATTTTTCCCCTTTCACAAATATGCTTATATACCGTAATATAAAATTATTTAAATAATTGTTATATGTAATTTAAGAGATTTCCCTTGATTTGTATTCACTATCTTTCATGAATTTAATTAAAAAATTGAGATTCTTTAGGTTTGTATGCTAATCTCAGTATTTCAGTGCAATGAATCCGAATTGCCCGTCATCTGTATTTGACAATGATTCCTCTTTAGTGAGAGGATTTATCGAACAGTTGTAATAAATTCTGGAAATCTAATTGCTGATGTTAGAACTCTAGTTTCAATCTAACACACACTTTAACCGTTGCACTCACTCTTATAGCTGCTTACTTTAGAGATCTGTCTCTCTTCGTCAAAAGTGAGAGTCATCAGATCTTTCCATATGGGAGCTTGTCATGGTTGTTAGAATATTGAATGTTGCCTTCGATTCTTGAAAATTCTACAACATCACTGCTCTATATCATTTTATTTGTAGTCTCAGATGGCAAGGATTCGTCTTCATGATTCTTTTTGGCTTTTCATATCAGTATCAGTTATTTAAAGAAAACTCACCGAATTCTTAATAATTTCTATTCTGTACTTTCACTGCAATATGTCTGTTAATGTCATTACGTAGATTTTTCTCTATGGAAATGTTGGTTTAATATATATATTTTATTTATTTTGTTTGGTCTCCGTATTGCTATCTTCTTCAAGCTAATCTTTATTCGGCACTTCCACAGGGATGCTACTGTTGGTGTTATTAGATTATCTCCATGATTAGCCGGAGATACTCATCATGCATATCCTCTCTATTTTTATGTATTTTAATGATTGGAGGTTTAAATCAAAATGTTACGAACATCGTTAACGCCCACTTATTCTAAAATAGTCCTCCCACTCGGCTGAAGTAAACCCAGGAACCACCGAAGCATTACTTCGGGATGTAGCCGCCTTTGTGTCTATTGACAATAACTGGTATCTGTGTCCATGTTTCTCTCCAGTGGGCGTATGGAGGTTATACGCCATCGTTTGTGTATCGTATTGCTCTATAGAAAGTAGCATATCGGAAAGGTGCGATATCGCTATGAGTGCAGTAGCACTCAATTATTCGTATTATCGTCAGTCCTTCGCGACAGTGCACCTACTCTGGAACATTTATTCCAGTTCATCCTGCTGTTGTTGCTGCTCCTGCATTCGGCTTCATAGTTTTTGTGCAATCACTTTGGTGGAGAACTGCTGTACTGCTTTCCAGTTTTCTTCAGAGGCAAGTATTTCTGGTAACAGGTTATTATATGTGGGGCAAACTCCAAGCATGTTCGCCAGATGGGCGTGTTCAACGTGGAATCGACTGCAATGAAACATCACGTGATCTGCACTCTCATTCTCATCGAGGCATCCCGGACATGTTGGATCTTCTGTCAGTTTGTAATGGTGAAGCAATGCAAGAAAACCTCTGTGTCCACTTAACAGTTGCGTTGTGCCATGTTTTCGGTTGACCCATTCATCGACCCTGGGAATTAATGTATGGGTCCAGCGACCTTTCGAGGACTGAACCCACTTCTTGTCTTCTCTCTCCCTTTCACACTCCTTATACGACTTCTGAAGTTTCTTCCATTTATAATAAAATGATGTAGATTATAAAAAATTTCCATGTCTCATTCTTGAGCATATAATGTTCAATATATGGAATGGTAATAATTTAGATGTGTTCGAATCTGTTTAAAAAAAGAGTTTCTTCACTGAAAAAAAAACAACATGAAAAAAATAAAAGATTCTATTACAAATGGTAAAGAGTTGGACAAAGTCAGGCATTGGGAGAGAACGTTAATAAAGTCTTCATTAATATTGTACAATAAAACGAAGAGCAGAAAAATTATGAATAATTATACAACAAAATTCAAAAAAAATTAACTTCTTGGAATTTAAAATTCTATTTTAATCATTCGCAATTCCAAAGCTAACAAGGAGTATGTCATATGGATAGGATTGGACTTGCTATGTATATGCATATCTGGATTCTTTATCTAACATAGGACTAGACTCATTTGATTTGATTGAATGGATTGAATTGATCCATGTTTTGAAATTACATAACTGACTTCTAAAAAACAAAAACTACAATTCTATCTGAAATCTCTGTAATCATCTCTGCAATGCTCTTAATAATATGTATAAAATACAATATGAAAATTACACAAAATATGTGAACTGTTTTTTTATAAGCCAGTGATAAGACATTGATTTGGTTGATAAGTCTTCACTCTTATACTTTGACATGAATTGTGTTCGAATGATGAGGATGAAGTCTAAACTAATGGCTGCCCATTGTTGCTTAGCAACAACACAATCAACACTTACAATATCACTAAAAAATACCCTGCTACCTTTTTAGAAGATGGATCCGTTTTCCCGTGATTTAGGCAATTTGCCAAATATGTCACTGATGCACCTGCTACCTTTTATCATTTTACACTTATGTAATATATGTTTACTTTAATTTTGAGTTCTATCTTCAATTGAGAAAACTTCTGAAACAAACTCTTTTTTCTTATTAATACTCAGATGATCAGCGCTGTTTATGTTATCTTAATTTAATGAAATTAAAACACCATGAACTGTGTAATTCCAGAGTGCTTTCAACTTCATTGGAAATTTTAAACAGATTTTTTCTCTACATATAGTTCACAAATATGTCTATGTATGGGATTCAAAAATGTTGCGCATACGCAGCGTGGAATTAGTATTTCGTATTATTAGTTGTTTCAGCATGTCAAAGACCTAATACATATATGCTATGTTAAAGACTTACACTAAGGGTCAATGGGGCTTGAATTCTTAATTTGACATTCCAATTTTCTCAATTAAATTCCATCGAAAATATATTTTGCATACTTCCACTCTACGATTTCTTAACAAGCAAAATCTGTTTTATGCAATGAAAATAGAATATAATAATATTCATTAAATCACTATACACATAAGTATGTACTAAAACCACACCACGCTGAAAAACTGCCCGCTACTTGCTATTATCATCTTCACATATACTCATGTATGTATCAGTCAGTCATTGATGACAAAAACCTGAAAAAACATCTTACTGAAGAAATGCGTACAAAGTCTTTGGCAAACCGGGCAATATTCCAATACCTTTATACGAACTATAAACCTACATGGGCTGGCATTCATTTGCCATCAAAAACCTTAAAACACCGGTTGTCTATGTTTGTCCGCCTACGTATTGGATGTATTCAACTCACGCCACAACTTTTGTCGACCACATTCTAGATGTCTGTCCGAGCTTGGGCTGATCTTGTAAAGTAATGGCTGTAGCGAAATATTTCCATGTGCTTAAGAAACCAGAATGGACAAATTTCAAATATCGTATTGATTTCTCACCAGACGTCGATAACGTACGTTTATATATAAGTGATCACAAGGAGCTCTTGGGTGGTTATTTATTTAATGATACCATGCTATTTTGCTCCACAAAACTCTCTACTCTATCTGACAAAAATAGTGACGTCCAAATCACGTTCCAATACAATCATACAAATCAAAATCAAGAATGTTGGATGCGTAGAATCTGGTGATAGCCAACAATTTCAAGTGCTCAATTTCTTATTGCGTCACTTCATGCGGGGATTGAATCTCTAACTGGTTTCAAGTAATTTTTTCGATCCAAAAAGTAATGAATTCTCTTTGGCCACGTTATCAAACATCATTCTGTGGATTCTAAATTTCATCCACTTCCATCCAAGTAAATTTGTACTAAATGTGTGTACCTTAGTACCACAAACACTCATAACCCACACGATCCGGCTCGAAGGACCAAAAAACTATTGTGATCCGATTGAATTAATCTAATTTACTTGGTTTAATGATGAAACCCTTTGATATATATATACATATATACTTGATCAGCTCGACGATAAGAATTAATTTAGCTATGTCCGTTTGCCCGTCTGTATATGGTACTTGCAAACAAGTCACTCAGTTTCTTTTCTTTTTCTTTTTTGTTTTTCAAATGAACGAATTGAAATTTGGATACTATAAGTGTCCAATCCATTTTCAGCAACAATGGACATCTCAAGATCCTAGGATTTCTGAATGACATAGCTCTCACTCAAACCCAAAATTTAAATTGAAATTCATATTCCTATTAGAAATTTTTTTTTTTTTTTTTTTTTTTTTTTTAAATTGAACTGAAATTGAGATACTTTAAGTGTGTGACCCATATTCACCAACCATTTAAGTTTGAAGATCCAGGGATAACTGGATCACATAGCTCTCATACAAAAATTGCAGTTCCTCTAACCCTAAATAGCTAGCAATGCCCGTACTCACAGCCATGTATGGTCAGAGACAGAAAAATGTAGTCGGTGTGGGGCACTGAGCGACATACAGCTCAGCTATCCTCCAGTATGAACCGATGCTTGGAAAAACTTAACGTTGGTCGAGATAGGCGTAGGTGATGCAAGACTTTATTTTTGATGGTAGAGGATATTGTAAAATATATTATAATTGCGAAATGGATCGTGTGTAGCAAAGTTAGCTGTGCACCTGCCGATAGCAAGAGGTACCATAATTCTAATGGTACGACTAGGGACAGAGAATTTAACATAAGTCGACCCAAAAGCCCAGGTGAATCCACAATGCCAGTAATAAGTATATCAAGAAAGCTTATACCTAGGGATACTCGACGATTTCTTAATGAATGGATGTCGATAAGAAGAAGCCTACTTGAGTACAATAGCAAACGTAAACTGGAGTTCCGACTTAAGTCACGAAGTGCAAAAAGAAGTAATTGCTTCTGAACAGACTCAATGCGGTCTTGATGAATTATGTATTAAAGGCTCCTGACGTATGAACAGTATTGAAGTACTGGGCACACAAGAGATATAAATAGAAGCCTGGTAATGAAGGGATCATTAAATTCTTTGGACCATTAATAAAGTAATAATTCTGTGTGCTCAATCACAGGAGTGTTGCTGAAAACTTTTTCTAGGGGATGCTTCGGCATAACCGGATTATAACTTTCTTTCTTATTTTTAAATGCATTCTACTGGCTTTAAAAAGAATGATCTTCTAATGACTTGTTTAATAATTTCCTGCCTCATTGTAATTTGGTAGATGGAACTCTTGTATAATATTCTACATTATGTCTAAATCTTATAAATTACTAAATATCGCAAGCACGTAGATTTACAACAGTTATAAGAAAAAGGGTTTCAAATACCAAATCACTGATTGATTTTGATACTTTCATGCTTTTGTTTTGTTTTGTATTCTGTATTCCTAGCAGAGCTTAGCATTTGTGGTTCCTATTGAATGTTGACTTGAATGTTTTGTCTTAGATGTTGATTTTAGGAAATATATTTCTCTTAAGTCTTTATCAGTTTTATGCTGCCTCATAAATTACATATTTGCCTTATTTGTCTGCTTCATACTTGTAATAATTCTACAACAATGCAGCATTGAGTCAGTTTCGATAAGACAACAACAATTTTAACAAATTTTATCAAAAAATAAAACAAAAAACACTAAACACTAAACGCAATCACAATTTTGTATTCAGTGTCAACTGTACATTTTTCTATGTGTTTGCTGCTGTGCCTCTGCTGTTGGTGGGTTCGGTATTGTTTTTTGTTGTTGTTATTATTGTTCTTTGCTTTATTTTCCATTTACTTTTTCTTCATTTTTCCATGCTCCAACATGCGAACGACGAGCGAGCGAATAAGCAAGTGACTCTCTTTTGGATCTTATACTATACACTAATGCTGCCGGCATATAATTTTCAACTTCTTTATTTTGTATTTTTATGTGTTTTTTTGTTTTGTTTTCTGTACTACGCGTTGTACTCAAATCCGCACACACACACACACTCACACACAAACTCATTTATTATACACAAAATAAGAGTAAAAAATTGTTTTCATGCATTTTTTGTCCTCAACAATGGAAAATAAATAAATAAAAAAGAAAAATCATAGAAAAACAAAAACAAAAGTATTGTAAGAGAAAAGCAAAACGCACTTTTGCGCTTTGCTTAACGAAATTCATACAAATATGTACTTACATACATATATACATAAGCACACACATAGAAGCAAATCTACAAAATGTACACACATATAGATGTACAGATTTTCACACACATAGATACACTTATAGATATGCACACGCAGTCAGACGCGCCGAAAAAAACAAAAAAAAAAAAAAAAAAATTAAACAAAAAAAGAAAAGAAACCAAACCATACCAAACGAAACGAAATGAAACAAGAAGAAAATGTCAAAAAAATAAAAAAAAAAAAAGAAATATATTAAAATAATAAAAATCTACGTAAAAAAATGGTAAAAATTAAACAAAGAAGCAAACAAATAAATGAAGGAACAAACATACAAACATGCTGCAAACGAACGAACGTCGGGCAAAGCATAAGTGCATAAGCGCGCCAAAAAATAAAGAAAAAATAGAAAAATATTCAAAGGAAAGGAAAAAAAATTACAAAAAGAAACAGCTGCCTTTTGCAACCCACAGCCAAACATTAGACACTCAGTCAGTCAGTCAGTTACTTTGTCAGTGGATGAGTCAGTCGATCCCTTACCCAACTTCCTGTACATGAGTCTTGCCTGACTGCCTGACTGCCTGCCTGGCTGCCTGTAGTCGTTGTTTGTTGCGCGTCACTTCACCATTCACCACTCACCACCACTGCCGCCGCAAACACTTCTCCTTTCACCATCTTTCATATCCATTTCCTTTCCCTTTTGTATGCCCTTTCTGTTGTGTTTTACATAATCAACATCAACATCAACATCAACATCAACATCAACATCAACATCATCATTATCAACACACGATGCCGATGACGTTGCCAGCGAAGCATGCAAATCGCATGCGTTTTCTTGTCGTTGTCTCTCCTGTGCTTCTTTCTGATTTCCTTTTGCTTTCTTACTCCAGTCATTCTCCGTCTCTCTTAGAATATACACTTTCTATATGTGTACATACATATCTGAGAAGGTCTCCTCTTATGGACGATGACGACGCCGCTTTTGTGCCGCTTTCGTTTCACTTTTCTATAGTTTTTTTTTTTTTTTTTTTTTGTTACTTTGTATAAACTGCAAGGATAAAAAATAAAATACAAAATGAAAAAACACAGACGCATAAAGAAAATGAGATTGGAGGAAGATGGGAAGGAGTTACAAGAAATATATAAATTATAATAATGAAAGAAAAAGAAAAGCGAAAATCAAGCATCGACATGCCGCATTAAATCCACAACTTTTGCTTTCTTTCTTTCTTCAGTTCTTCAGTTCTTCAGTTTGTTCGTCATTCAGTATTCTCTTTCCACAACAGTTTCTTTTTTTTTTTTTTTTTTTTTTTTGTGTTTTTTGGGCACGCAGTCTGGTGTATTTAATTTTGATATAAATCCTTTTGTAATTTTTGTTTTTATGTGTCCTTATCAACATCATTTTCGTAGTCGTTCGCTGCTGGTATTTCCATTCATTTTCGTTTATCTTGTGTTGCATACCTTTAGGCTGAATTCGTTTTCATTCACTTCAGAATTTCAATACTTCTTTACAACTTAGAGAGTAAAATGCTCCCAGTAAGCTCAGATCAGTATCGCTTTATTCTTAGCCAAACTTTGAATCCAGTATATATTTCAATTATTGTATATATTTGCCATCAATCAAAGTATAAAGGGACTGTTATTATTTAATGTTGAGCTTGGATAATAAATATATTTTTAAGTAGCTTTGGATGGAATTTTATTGTAACTTAAGGCTGTGTCACTTGTTATCTTGAGAAGGCGGATATTTTTGATAAGTTGTCAACTACTCATAAACAAACAGTGTTTCCTTTCTAGATTCGTAAATGTAGTTTTTCTAATTTCTCCTAATTTCATCGATGTAGAGGGACAAAACAAGGTCACTCAATAAATCTTTGCATGAAAGCTGTTACTTCAATCAGTAATCTGGTTTGTTTATCCAACTTTTGATTTCGTTTATCCTTTATTATTATTATAACACTAGCATAACAAATGCTTTACTATTGATTCTTCTTGTAAATCTTTCATAACTCTGCAATCAATGTCTTATTAAGAAATATGAGGACTTACGAATATCCTTTTGAGTTCGCTTCTTTGACGTTTCAGTTAATTGCGAAAGTTATACAGACATAGATATTATACTCTTCACGCAGTCATAAAGTTCTCATAAAGATTGTAATACACAGAAGGAGACATAAAGTATATACATTCTTGATTAATTTTCTTTTCTATTTCTGCATATATGTCGGAATCAGCTGGACCTCTAGAAGGGGTACCTCCTATACAAACCCAGATTCAGATTCTTATTCTTTTTAGAAAAACTATTTTATTTTTTTTATAATAAAATAAATAAATAAATAAAATGAAATTTGAATACTACAAGTGTCCATTCCATGTTCAATAACAATGGAAATTTCCAGATACTAGGATTACTGGATGGTATAGCTCCCATACAAATTCAAACACATGTTTTTATTAGAATAACTTTTTTGTTTTTTAAAATATCAAAAGGAAATTTGAATACTACAATTGTTCGATTCATGTTCAATAACAATGGAAATTTCAAGATCCTAGGATGGACTGAATGGCATAGCTCCCATACAAATCCAAATACAAATTCATGTTTTTATTAGAAAAACTTTATTGTTTTTTATGATATCAAAATTTAAAATTTTAATGCTATCAGTGTCCGATTCATGTTCACCAACCATGAAAATTTTCAGATCCTAGGATTACTGGATCGCAAATCCAAATTCAATTTAATGTTTTTATGAGGAAAACTATTTTGGTTTTTATCTGAAATTTGAATACGTACCTGAACTATAGTTTCTAACTTTGCAAATTCTTGGATTGTATAGCTTCCATACAAACATTTCGGCTTGAAAGCAATGTAATGTAATATTTCTGTACGGTTCGTAAAGAGTATTACTGTGAAGATAACCTTTTTTTTCTTGTTTTTGTTTTCATTCTACATTGATGCAATTTTCCTTTATGTATTCAAAGTTTGCTTAGAGTTTTCCAAGATTCCAAGTTTGAGTTCAAGTTTTTAAATTTTTAATATTAGGCAATTAAATTTATCAGAGATTTTTTTATGAAAACATTTTTAAACTTTCAAAGAAACGAAAAAAAAAAAAATAATAAACTAACAATCAGTAACAAAATTCCTTAACATAATTTTCCAACTAGGAAAAGAATTTTGCATTTTATTCAACATTTTGCATATTTTGTCACATTAAATTCTTTTTAAATGGAATTTTCATTACTTTTTCACTATACTCGTACTACAAAAATGCCATTACCATGTTTGTGATTTTATTATTATACAATATATTTTTATTATTTGTTGTTTGTTATGTATTGTATATGTGCGTTTCTATCTAAATTAAATTCCATTCCCTTTAAATTCGAAAGCAGAGAAGGACTCTTCATGGTTCTTGTTGTTTTTGTCTGGCAAATATCAATTTCGATTGTGAATTTTCGAGTACTTTTTTGTATCTCGTCATCACTCAACCCCATCGAATTCTACTCTGCTTTATTCTACTCTATTCTACTCTACTTTGACGAAACAATTATTACAAAACGCAAAAATATTACAAAAAAAAAAAAAAACAAAACAAAACAAAACAAAAAAAAAAAATTACCCAAAAGAAGAAAGTTGCAAAGGGTTTTGAAATGGAGAGAGTCCACCAGAAAATATGTATAAATATTTATTAAAAAGTAAAATGCATACACTACAAACACTTACAAATACACTGGCAATGACACTCACAATCATACACATTCACAGTCACACGCATAGAAAGAATCACAGATACAATCACACAGAAAAACAAAATGCGTTTTTCAATATAATATTTTTTTAAACATTTTTTTTATTTTTTTTTATTATTATTACAATTCTTTTTTATTTTAGAGTTCAGCCAACTTTCTCTCTACCTATCTCCCTCTCTCTCTCTCTATCTATCTCTCACCCTCTCTCTCTTTTTCTTTATTTTCCTTTGTGCCTATAGGTTTTTGTAAATTTGCCAACTCAACTCAACTTTGTTTCTGTTGCTGTTGCTGTTGCTGTTGCTGTTGTTGTAGCTGTTACTGTCGTCCTTCCTGTTCTTCTAGTCTTTTCTGGCCCCATTCCAACCAATTTTACTTCAAGTTCGCTTCATTGCCAACTCAAACTTCTGTTTGTTTCATCTATCAACTTCACTTATTCATTCGAGTACTTTACTTTCTGTTTCCCCTACTATAAAAGTGATTCATCACTTTTATTAAATACATATACAATACATGTTTGCAGTCCCTCATTCTCTGATTCATTTTGTTATCCCAAATTTTATGTAGTTTGTTACTGCAATTGGTACGAGTATAATTACTTCGCCTTTGTCAAAGAAATGCTAGCCATGATCCTAGATACATACATATAAAGATGATGCTCAGCATTGACAAGCAATCAATCAATCCTATTTATTTCTACGCAAACTATGGTAATTTGATAATCTTTCATACTTAAGTTTTCAATAAAAACTTTTTCTTATATTTTCCCCTAAAAAGGGTTTCCCGATTAGTGAAAGTTTTAGTCCCCAAAAGATAAGTCTTTGTTATAGCAAACTATGTTATGACAACTTTTTTTTAGCTTAAAGAATCAAAATTAAATTGAATCTATAGTATAATACTAGATAAATAGTATATTATGTATACTAGAATCAAGTCCAATCGTGCGGTTTAGTATAGTTTAGTTACAATATCAAATAAGAATGACAGATTTTGAACTGCTATAACAAGATTCAAAGAATGTCTTTTGGATCTACAATTGATTGAATGGATTGCATCTTTTGTCTCTTTATATACTCATAATTTATGAATTTTCCATTTTCTACATTTGTGTAGGGTATATGACATTCGTTCTGAGCAATGTTCATCATTTATTTTCTATTTTACAGTTGCAGTTGCTCTTTTTCTTTATTTTTGGTGTGCGTGTGTGTGTGTGAATATTTTATTTTTATTAATATTAATTCTTTTTTTGTTGTGTGTGTGTGTGTATGCTGTAAAATGTTGCATACTTCAGGGACGAAATTCCCTTCTCTACCCACTCCTTGAAAACTCTGTGTTTGCACTACACCCAAACCATAAACGCATCTCGCGAACTGCGTTCTGACTTCTGTTTGACTTGCAGCTTTGCTGATATTGCAAAATATTTCTAAAAAAAAAAAAAAGAAGCAAAACTCAAAATAATAATAAAACAAAAATAATGACGAAAACCAGCAACAAAAATCATTGCATACATTTGGGTGCCCATTCATTTATGCCTTTCTTCCTTCCTTCATTCATTCATTCATTCATTCAAATGTTCATTCATTTATTCATTCAAATGTTCATTCATTCATTCATTCATTTGCTCATTCATTCGTTTGTTTGTTTGTTTATTCGTTGGTTTGCTTTTTTGTTGTTTGTCTGTCGCATTTGAGTGCATTCACATGCGTCTATGCGTCCATGCATCTTTATGAGTATCTATGCTTTTTTTTTTTGCGTGTATCCTTGTTAGGATGTAGGATGTATGTGTGTGTGTGTGTGTGTGTGTGTGTGTGTCTATCACAAAGTAAAGTAAAGCCCAAAACAAACAAAATAGACTAAATAAAAGTAAAATAATATATAACAAAAAAGAATAATAATAATTTGTGGAAAAAAATATTACGAAAAATACATATTTGCAATAGTCGCTTCCGCTCTAACGACGACAAACAGTCAACAGCCCAGCTTAACTTCAAATTCAACAACTAAAAGCATTCACAAAACCATGAAATCCCCCTAAAAAAACCGCTACCAAATGAAAGGTTCACTTCCTGTGCTGAACCACGCACATACGCGATAACTTTGCCGCCATTTTCTACTCCCAACAACCAGAAAGGCAAAGTGTTTCAAAGTCCCTCATTCATCCAAAGCCTCCAAAAAGCTTCAGATTTACTTTACTTTGCTTTGTTGCCCTTTCCTTTGCTTATGGGCTCCTGTTTTTGTTATTATTTTTTTGTTTTTTTTTTTAGATTGGCCCATTCTACTCTGCACTCTTCGTCCACTTTGGATGCAGGAGCGCATCTATTTTGCGTCTATTTTTCTGTCTGCAACAAAATTTCTTTCTTGTTTATTTGCAAAATACCGCAATGCAACTGTCGTTGCAACAACGCTTGACTGGCATGCATGCATGATTTTGATGGTGAGATTTAAAACCATTGGAGCTGATTGCTCTTGCTGCATAGAACTAAAACATCCAAACCCACTTGTAGCTCTCTACACATACATGTATGTACGTGTACTGTGCAGTGTGCAATGTGTAGTACCTGTGTGTATGCAAGTTGCTTTGTTGGTTTTGTGTCTTGCCCAAATTGAGGCTTTTAAAGTTACACAAATTTTCATTTGTTTAATCGAATCCGCTTTCTTTCATTATTCAGTAATAAATCCACTACTTTGGCATATCCAACTAAGTATGCAACATTTCTCACTCTGTTCATCAGTTTTATTGTAAAATTCTCATATCCTTTTTAATTTGCACTAATGAGTTCTTCATCATGCGTACACACTAAATTTGTTGACTGTTCAAAAGATTGTGCTTTTTTTTTTTTTTTTTTTTTTAATTCACTCATTCCACTTACACTTTGTTCTCGCTCACATGTTTTTGATAAATATTAGCTACAAATTATTTTACCTTTCAATGTGATTATCAGATACCAAAGACATTAGAAGGCATTCCATTGTATTGTGATGGTTGTAATCTTTAGCTTTAAGGAAACTAGATATTGTTGTTAGTAAAATTCTTAAAAAGTTAAGAGATTATTAAAATTTGTCTATTTTTTTTTTCTTGTCTTTGCTGAAAAATATCAATTAGCTTTTGTCTCTTGTTAATTTTACAATTATGGTATAAGGCAAAATGCATTGCATACCATTAGGCGCTATTGAATAAAACTCTTAAAAATGTTTACTTTTTTTTAGATCTAGAAATTTGCATTTAATATCATTTTATCAATAATTGTTGCAACAAGTTCTTGTCAATATTCCTTTGTCAATATTACTTTGTCATGTTCAATTGTGAGTATAAAATAAGAACATAAATGTATTGCATACTATGAGGCGCTGCATTAACAATAAACACATTAACATTAAACACAACAATAACGACAATATTAAAATTAAACAATGACACAACCACCATTAGACATTTTAAGTAATGTCGCAGATGGAAGGTTTGGAGTGCGACTAAAAACAGCCAAAAGACCAAAAATCCAGACAAACATCGATCGATATTTGATTATTACTGCGACACCCAACAACAACAAGCACAGAATAAATAGAGAAGCAAAAACAAGAAGAACAAGAAAAGAAAGAATGAATACAAAAAAAAAAAAAAAACAAAACAAAACAAAAAAAAATAACAGCACAACCTTTTGGCCATTAACTTTGAGTTAACCCAAACCCAAACCTAAATCTAAATCCAAACTCAATTCAACTCAACTTAATTCAACGCAATTTGGCTTTCCTTTTAAGCAGCTATATACATGTATACGTCATCATTCTACACAAATCTAAGATGCATGTATTAGTAGTGTCTATCTATATCTCTATATCTGTCTATCTGGATAAGTGTCTGCGTGACTGCGTGTCTGCGTCTGTTTATCTACACATATACATATCTTTGTGTCTGCTTTTCTGTTGTATATTTGTAAATTTGAAATTGGTTGCGTATACGAAAAGTCAACGACCATCATCCAACCAACAAATATTGCCATTTCAATCCTTTGCTCATTGCTTCCTAATTTTATTAGTTCTTTATGTTGTCTTCTTTTCGTACATTGAACTCCTTGAACTTTAGACTGTAGTATGACTGAATATGTCTGATGTGCCATGCTTGGTGATTTATTGGAAGTTAGTACATTGAACTGTAATACAGTGTACATATTTTTCAAGATGAAATTAAAGTACTCAGTTCTCCCCTGTTTTTTTTTTTATTTTTTTTTTTTTTTTTTTTGGCAATGAAATTGTGTCAAGCTTTCAGTCTCTAAATATTTCTTTTGACTTGCCAAAAAGGTCAATAGTGTCGTCATCAATGCAAAATGCTCTTCTTTAAATAATGTCACACAGATACATATGTACCTATATAGATGCAATATTTGTTTTTCTTTTAAGTTTATTAAGCTAATGTTTGGCCTATCTTTTGATCAAATACTGTAGATAAAAGCTACTTGATGTTAATATCAGAATGGGGAAAAATATTGCAAATTTTTCTTTGAGCTATTTTCATGGCATTAGTAAGAATATACATATGTGATTTTCTTTCATGACAAATTCATTTCATCAACAATTCACAAGCCACTAAATATTTTAAAGAAATCATTTATAATTACTATTATAAAATGAATTACTTTGCAATTTCAAAACCAAGTTTATCTATATATCTCCTTCTTTATGTTTCTCTGTGTATCTTTAACATATTTGTCCTCTTTCATCATCTGTTGAGGGCCAACTTTTCTTATTGTTGTCTATGTTAGTTGGTTGGTTGGTTTGTTTAGTTTGGTTGGACTACTTGCATTACATTTTAGTGACCCAAATTCTTGTTATGCTATTCAATTCAATTCAAACTTTGTGTCGCACTGCATTTGTGGTTATGTGGCCTTATTCAACTTCTATGCTGCTGCATCATAGGTTAATGGTTACTTAAGCAACATTAGATTTATGGTAAATCTCTTTACTAGTTCAGTGTTTGTGCTTAGTTGGTCAACTTTCATGTTTTTCAAAAGATACTTTCATCCTACAACCTACGCAAATCAATCGATTTTTTTCTTTTTCTTTTTTTTTTTTTTGGCAATTTTATTAATGGCATATGTTGTTGTGACTGTTTGGACTAAAACACAAACAAAAAAATATTGGTTGATTAAAGAAATTTTTGAAACTTAAAATAAAAATAATATTCAATAGAAATCTTTCAACTTTATGTGAACTTTGAATTTGAGCTTATAAATTTACATATATAATATTCCATAAAAATAATAATAATATTAATATCGGTGGAACCGATAAAACTGCGCCTTTCACACAATAAAAACATAGGAAATGAAAGTGATTATGATGAATAAAAGGTTTTGAAGAAGCAACATAAGTATTTAGTTTATATGAATAATAAACATTATTCTAGTCCGATTAAATATGGAATCTAAACATTAAAAAAGAGAAATGAAGGAAAGCTTAACATACAATTTCAGACTGATATCTGAAAAACAGAGGTATTCAATTCAATTGAAACATGTGTGGTAGTATACCATATTCAGAAATATGTTTAGATCGTTATGAAGATTATATTAATTAGATATACAGATCTTTAGCTTTAAGTTTAAGAAATGTTGAAAACTTATAAAAAAATACAAGCACAGTTTGATATCTCAAAAATTAAAATACCAGTCTAGATACAATGCTGATAAGTTAAAAGATAAAGTCAAGTAAGAGTACAATTTCAGTTTGATATCTTAAAAGCTAAAATATTAATCCATATATTGTAGCAGAAAAGAAATGTTATGTATTCAAAGACATGGGCTAAGATCGGTAAAGTCGTCTTGTAATGCTGATTACATTAATAAGCATCTAAATCTTATACTTTTTGATAACGAATCTAGTTAAAGGAGTAAAATTTCAGTTTGATATCTCAAAAATTAAAATAACAGTCTAGATACAATAGATAGAAATGTCAGATATTCAAAGGCATCTGCTTAGATTGGCAAAGTATTTTTGTAATTTTGATAAGTTAAAAGATAAAGTCAAGTAAGAGTTCAATTTCAGTTTGATATCTTAAAAACTTAGGTATTAGATAATAATAAAAACTAGGCATAGATTCAAAGACAAATTCGCACAAAATATTCTTGTTGCAATGGTGTTTACTATGTCAACTAGATAGACACTTTCCAAGTTATTCATTGCATGTTGTTCCACTATCATCATGATACATAAAATATTCAAATGTTCCATTAAATCATTGTAATGAGTAAGTGTGTGAAAAGCTAAACAAATAAATAAAATAAAATAAATAAAATTGATATATTTCCAATGAAAATGGAATGAAATGACTATTAAAAATTAATCAAAAAACCCAAAAAAAAAAAAGAGAAAGGAAAAAATTATTTCTAAAAATTATGCAAAAACACATATAAGCATATTATTTCCTGCGCATTTTGGAAGAAAAAACCAAACAAAATAAAACAAAACAAAACAAAAATTAATCCCCCAACCTTGTTTAATTTGTAGCAAATAAAATAAATTTAAAAAAAAATAAACAAAAATACTTAAAGACAAAACAAAAGTAGTTTCTTGGCACAAATACATATTTTTTTTTTTTCTATTATTATTATTATTATTATTTTGCTTTCATAATTACTTACTTCCATTTTCACTATATAATTGCTACTTCCTTTATAAAAGTATATAAATTATCTATATATATATACATATATATTTTTTGTTTAATTTTCTTCTCTCTTAGATAATACAATATTTATACTTATATATATAAATATTATTTTTCTGTCTTAATGTTTAAAATATATATTAAATACAATTTTTTACTCTTTTAAATATCAAATACTTTTTTAAATGTTTTTATATTTTTTTGTTTTCAATATTCTATTTATTCGATGTGGCAACTCTGTATGTTGTTGTGTGCTTTAACTCTCTCGATATTTCTATATATATATATATACATATATATATATGTTATTTTAATTAACTGAATATTTTTTACATAAAAAAAAAAATATTAAATTAAATTCTCAAATACCAAACAAGAGGAGGGGTCATCATTATTTTTTTAAATGTTGTGCAAACAAATAAAAAAAAAACAATAATAATAATATAAAAAAAAAAAAAATACATATATTTCAAAAATAGAAAACTGAATAAAAAAATATTTTATATCAAACTCAGGCGCTTTTGGTGTTTTTACATTTTTTTAAGTGTATCTATTTTGTTTTTTCTTAATTAAAAAAAAAAATAATAATAATAATAATAATAATTAAAATATTAAAAAAAAAAAAATAAATAAAAAAAAACACACAAAAATCGAAATCAATTGAAAAATGCAACTTAAAATCAAATAAAATCTCTATGTACTGCTCTCATATATTTATATATATATATATATATTTATTTATTAATATATATATATATATATATAGATAATAATTATAAAAAAAAAAAACAAAACAAAACTACGTCTCTATATATATATATACGTTATATATGTTATTTTGATATCTAAATGTGGAACGCTTTTACATAAAATAATAAAATAAATAAATTCGTTCGTTCGTTCGTTGTTTGTTAATGTAAATTTTAAATGTGTGTAATTCTCTCTCTTTATTTTTATTTTATTATTAAATTTCTTTTACTCTCGCTCTTATTCTTTTTGTGTTTTTTTTTTTTTAATTAAACATTTTCTACATTTTTTTTTTTAATTTTCTGAAATTTTCATTTTTCATAAATTTTTTTTTACAATTTAAAATATTTAATTATTCTTCTTGCTTTTATATTCTTCTGTATTTCTCTCTTTATTGTGTGTGTGTGTGTATGCGTGTGTTTGTATGCATATATGTGTATATGTATGTGTATTGGTATATGTGTGTGTGCGAGAGAAAATTCTATTCTCAACTGTGAGTGTCTTTGACACAACTGAACATCTTTAACTGAATTTCTCTATGTCCTTTTGATTAAACTATTCTTATTATTATTTTCAATTTTTTGTCTCTATTTCTTACCTTGCTTTCCCTTTTACGCGAGTGCTACCATCAGGTCAGAACTTTCAGAAGGAAAAATATCTCAGTCCCAAGTACAATATCAGTGAAGGCATCTAGGAGACTACTAACAAGTGATCAATGTTATTACACAACAGCTAAACCAGGGTTATCCAACTCGTGGCCCAAGCCAAGTGTCAATGCAGTGCAATTGATACCCAGGAACACTGATTTCCTAGAAGACCCTTAAAAATATATTATCTCTTATTTAGACTACAGATAGAGTAGACTGACTCTTAAGAATACAAGGCACGGCAATGGTCAGTAATGGTCTTTTCATCTTTTACACATATCTTGCTATTGTTTGCAAAAGAACTTCAAACTAGTGCTTTATCATTGCTAAAATAGATAGATACTCAAATGAGTTAAAAATTAAATTCAATTTAGTGCCAAAAAATCTTCTGTGGATCGACCAATACCAGCAAGAAATAGTTTCATTCATTCATCAATCTAGTCAAGTGCGAATTTATTGTACTTCTCTTTAATCCGGATATCTCAATAATAATTAACTTATTATAGATTCCATAAATACCAAAGTCGTTTTTTGATTGATTTCTATACAATAACCATAAGTATTTCATTCAATTTGAATATATGTTCTCATCAGGAATCTAAGTACTTAATCGTCCTTTAAAGTTCTATGACAAACACATTGTATAGCATGTATGGTTTAGGCCAAGAGCTCGAAGGAATAAAGATTTCACAAGAGTACATTATGTAGTACCATAAGTTCTGGACGACCCATAAATAACATAGATTCTAAAGTACATGCCATCACAATTAAACTACTATTAAGTACTTCTACTACATCTTAATGAAAAAGGAACAAGAAACAAGAAGGAAGGTTATCTTTGGCTACTTTTCACGCATCCCCTAGAAAATGCTTTTGCCTATGTTGCTGTGACTGAGAATATTTCTGTATATATTACATTGTTGATTTGACTTATGCTTAGGGCAGAGTTATGTATGAATATACTGCATTTCAATTTTGAGACCGCAATATTTGTATGGAAGCTATCCGATCCAGTAATCCTAAGACCTTCAAATATGGTTTGGCACTTATAGTATTCAAATTTCAGTTTGATAATATACCAAATAATACCAGAACAAAAGGTATCTTCGACTATGCCGAAGATGTAATTCTTTTCACGCATCCCCTAGAAAACTTTTTAGTATGGGAACTATGCGATCCAGTAATCCTAGGACCTTGAAATTTACATGGTTGATGACTATGGATCAGTAAACTATTGTGTCTTGAATTTCAAGATGATAGCACAAAAAACAAAAAGTTTTTCTAATAAGAACATTTATTGTATACGATACTTTACACGGAGTGAAGAGTATAAAAAAAAAATTCTTAATAGTAATAGATGTTCTTGATTAATATACTGTATGTACTTTTTACTAAATTGGTCTCACAAAGTCCACTTCATCTTCATACATAGACATATGTTATAAGTACATATGTACTTCCCTTAGTGCTTAGTCCAAGTAAACACACTACTCGAACCTTTTTCTGCAAGAAGTAGAAATACCTCAATGCTGAACTTAAAATTGAGTGAATGTTTGTGATATTCTTACAACAAAATTTTAAACTGTAATTGAAAATTTTGTTTTTATTTTCTTTTTTTTTTTTTTAAAGACATAAATTGTTTATATTTTAATTTCATTTATTCATATATGGTATATCTCGATGTTGTTGTACTCTTTTTTAAACTTAAAATCTATTTTTTCTATATATTCAAAATTATTTTTAATTCTACTATTTCTATATACTATAATCTCTTAACCTTTCTATCTAACTGTCTATTATCTATCTTTTTTTCTGTGTATATCTGTGTGTGTATGTGTGTTATTTTTTTGTTTTGTTTTTCTATATAAAACAAAAAAAAAAAAAAAAAAGATTGTTTTTTTAAATATTTGTTTGTTGTTGTCGTTGTTATTGTTGTTGTTGTTGTATTTTCAATATATCAATAATAACTGTTAATCATTGTTGTAATTGTGTTATTTGGCATTCATTCAATCAATCAATAAATCATTCATTCATTCATTCATTCATACATCATAACATACATATTTAACATACATAATACATAATTTCTTTACATAAAATAAAACATTTAGAAATTACACAAAACATCATTTGTTGATGATGTCTATATGCTCTCTATTCTACAAACCCACCTCAGCCCACTCTCTCTGTATCACTGTCTCGCTCTATTTCTGTCTCCCTCTCACCCTCTCTTTCTCACTAACTCTCACTTATTCTTGTTCGTTTACATCATTGATGAATATAAATCAAAACCCATGAACCCAGAGACTTACATCTATCTCTTCCTCTATTCTCTCTCTCTCTCTCTCTCTGTCTCTGTTTCTCTCTCTACTTACTATTTACATTGACATTTGTAGTAATGTAAAGGCCACTGAAATGAGTTTATCAAAAATTATATATATTTTTATCAATGAATTGATAAAATTTTATTGATGACAATGTTGTCGAAATCTCAAAAGATTTTATCCTTGACTTGAGACTACTGTGAATGTCGGGTGTGCTTATCAATTATTATTGCTGCTGTTGTTGTTGTTAATAATATTATCATGAATACATACAATATGTATTTTGTTGTTGTTGTTGTTGTTGTTGTTATTGTCAGTATTATCTTCAATCAATTAATGAATCTCTTCTTCTTTGAATAGAGAACTATTCAATCTTTTAAGTTGTTACTCAGTTGTTTCTCTCAAATCAGATTAGATTTTGATTTGGTTTGTTTTGTTTTAGTTTGAACTTTGCTCTAATCTCTTTTACTCTTTACTTATCACCCCCCTCCCCTCTGCCCAGTGGCTCGTGTGTGTGTTGAAGACTATTGTTATTTTATTTGATATTATTTATTACCAAATTACTCAATATTTTTAGATTCTTTATTTTTTCTTTTCCTTATTTTGTGTCTTATTATTATTATTATAATTTTGTTGTTGTTGTTTTGATTTCTTTTGTTTGTTACAATTTATTCATAAAATCTTTGATTGAATTTTAATTGAAAAAAAAGAAAGAAAAAAAACCATTAATTGAATTTATTGTCAAGAAGTTGATCTACGTTTTTTGGACATGGCTGTGTTTATTGTAATACTATATGGTTTTATTCTTTTATCAAAGAAGATGATGAAGAAGAAGAAGGTGAAGGAGAATATCATTAAAATTAAGAATAATTAATTTTTTATTATTTTATTATTTTTGATTCAGTATTAAAAAATTAGGAATTCAATTTTTCAATTAGTTTCTTTATTTTTATTTATTTTTCTTTTTATATCAAAATTCCATTTTAACTCGAATTTTTATTATTTTCTTACGTGGAAAAACTTCTTGAGAATAGAAAATACCAGGAAACAATTTCATAAATTTTTTTTTTTTTTTTTAATTAATTTTACCATTTTTTGTTTTATATTTTCAATTATGAATTTGGCTAAACAAACAACAAAAAAAAATTTTAAAAATTTTTAACTTAATTCTGTTATCGTCGAAATCAACAACAAAAACAAAAAAACATTTGACAATTGGCAAAAACAAAAATTTATTGGACAAATTATTTTTTATTATTATTATTTTTTGTTTTAATTTTTTAAGTACAAAATTTTTCACCCAAATAATCAAAAAAAAAAACCAGACATACACTCACACACACACACACTTACATACCAACAATCATGTGGATTCCAAAATCAAAATCCACATACCAAAATTCTTCATTTAGTAATCTTTTCAAAATTCTTTTAATTTATGATTTTCAAGTTTTTTTTTTTTAATTATTTCCATTTTTTTTTTTTTCTTTTTTTGGTTAGCTAGTTTAAAATTGAAAAAAAAAAAAATTTTCGAATTATAAAAAAAATGCGCGCTCAAAATTTTTTACTAAAAAAAAAAAACAAAAAAGCTTCATTCTAAGTTTTTTTCATTTTTTTTTTTTTTGTTTCCTTTAAAAATAAGTTTAAAAACCAAAAAAACAAAAAAAAAAATATTTTTTAATATATAAAAAATTAAATGCATTTAAAATTATACGAAAAAACAAAAAAACAAAACAAACGAAATAATAATACTATGAAATTTAAATGAAAATGTGACGATTTTCGAACAAACGCCCAAACAAAAATCGAAATTCAACTTCTTGCAACAAAAATATTTATAAATAAATAAACAAAAAGAAAAAAGAAAAAAGAAAAAAACTTATAAAAAAAAATTTAAATTTAAAAGAAAACCAAAATTTTATTATAAATAAATAGAAAAACAAAATGAAAAACAAAAGCAGAATCAAAAAAACAAAAATGTGCTCACAACAAAAGTAAAACTGAAACTGAAACTGAAACTAAAATTAAAAGTTAAAGTTAAAGTAAGAAAAGAATGCTGAAACCCTCTCTTGTTCTTGGCATCCATGTTCAATTTTGAATGGAAATTGAAATGGAAATTGAAAGAAAATTGCTAAATGAAATATAATTAATAAATACATATATAAAATGTAAATATTCTTAGCAGAGTAGCAAACAACATACTTAGAGGCAGACAAACCTATCAGTTAATTAAGCAATCAGACAAATGAGATTGGCAGGCATTCAATTAGTCAATCATCCAATCAATCAGTTAGTCAGCTAGTCAATCCATCAGTTAGTCAGTGAATCAATCATTTAAATAAAGCGGCAGGTATTTGTTGCCTTCTCAGAAGAAGAACCAAGATTTCTTCTGTTTTTAATATATTTTATTCTCTTGTATTTCTCTTTTATTTCTGATTTTATTTGTTACCATTTTATATCTATATATATATGTATATACATATATATATATATATATGTATATAGGTTGCTCTCTAGACAAAAAATAAATAAGTAAATAAATTAATACCAAATTTTTTATTTAATAATTAATAATTTAAAAACAAAACAAAATTAAATGAATTCCATTAAAAAAATAAAATAAAATAAATAATATTCTTTCATTTTCTCCTATTATTCTTCATTGATTAAATATATATATATCTATATACATATATATAAATATCTATTTATTTATATATGTAATTCTTGTTATATATATATATATATATATTTATATATAATATATAATTTTTTTTTTTTCCTTTCATTTTTTTATATTTTCTTTTTCTTTATATAAAATTTTAAATTTTATTTTAATAGTTTGCAAACAAAGTAAAAAAAAAAGTTGTGGAGACGTAAATGTTTTTTTTATTTTTAATATTCTTATAGATTTCTTTTTATTATTATTATTTATTTATTTATTTCTTTTTTTTTTTTTTTTTTTTTTGTGTATTAATTATTTTATATTTTAATTTTGTAAATTTTGAAAAAATAAAAATAAAAATTAGTATACATTTTTATAATAAACAATAAATAAAAAAAGGATGATGAAGAAGACAAAGAAAACGAAGAAGAAAAGCAAAAATAAATTTGTTTTAAGAAAAATAATAAATTCCAAAAAAATTTGAAGCGAAAAAGAAAGAAAAAAGAGAAACGAAATAAGTACAAGAGGAGAAGAAGAGAAGAAATGAAAAGAAAAGAAGAGAAAGTAAAAAGAAATTTGAAAAAAATCAAAATTAAGACGAATTTTCATGAAGAAAAACCCAAAAGGAATCAAAGAAAAGTAAATGTAAATGAAAAATAAAATAAAGAAAAAAATGACAAAAGCAAAAGCAAAAACAAAACTGAAAAACTAAAAAGAAGAAAAGAAGTTGATGTTGGATTTTTGTTTGGTGTTTGTTCCAGGAAACGTCCGAATCACCACACGGCGTTGGTGTTGGAGGTGGTGGTAGCGGTAGCGGTATATGCGTTACTGTTGGCGGTGCCGCCAGCAGCCTAGTGCCGGGTGCCGCTCGCGAGCAACCCCAAACGCCTCCGCCGCCGATGTATTCGTGCGCATATTGCGGCGCAGTCTTTCCGAACCAAAGCAAATTGACGCGACACATACTATCGCACTCGATGAAATCCCTGGAATTTCGCGAGCCAACCACCACCCATGCCCTTCTACACTCGCATATGTTGTCGCATGACCTCAACGCCCAACTTGCGTTTCAAATGAATGCCGCCATGGCCGCCGGCGGCGCTGATCCTCAGGAACAAGCAGCTGTCGTTGCTGCTGCTGCAGCGGCTATGGAAATGGATTTTGCTGCTGCAGTGGCTGCAGCCAGCAGTTGTGCATCTTTGGCTGGTTTAACTGGTTGCGGTGCAGCAGCAGCAGCGGCAGCTGTGTCGCGTGGTCTTGCCGAACTCGATGGAAGCGTTTGTGGTAGCACTAGTGCCGGCCGTAGCGGTTTGGGTGTTAGTGGAGGAGGCGGTGGCGGCGTCGGTATTGGTTCCTCGTCTTCGGGCAATGGTGGCATTGGTGGTTGCTCGAGCAGTCTTGTATCTGGCAGTGCTGCTGCTGCTGCTGCGCTTATGCTAAGTGGTGGTAGCAGCAGCGGTGGTGGCGGCGGCGGTGGTGGCAGTTCTGGTACATCACCATCAACATCAGCTGCTGCGATCGGTGGTGCAACGTCATCTGGCGGTGCATCATCGTCGTCTGCCGCCGCCGCTGTATCCTTGCTGGGCGCGTCAAGTGATCCGAATAGTGTTGTCATGTGTAAGTTCTGTGCTAAAAGTTTTCCCGATGTTGCATCACTTATCACGCATTTGTCGGTACATACAGGTGATCGACCATTCAAGTGTGAATTTTGTGGCAAAGCGTTTAAATTACGCCACCATATGAAAGATCATTGTCGCGTACATACTGGTAAGTACAACAAACCCTATTTAGTTTGTAATATAACCAACATTCAATATCAATATATCAAAATGTTTTCAATTTCGGTTCTACCGAAAATCCCATTTATACCTTTCACAAAAAAAAAAAACAAAAAACTTCGGTCAATATAAACTATCAAAATTGTAGTCAGTGGACAACAAATATTATAACCCTTTTTAAGTTATTATTTATTGGCAATATAGAGGGAGATTACATATGTTCTTAAGTTTCACAGACAGTTGTGATAAGAGATCGATTTTCTTAATCGAGTTAACTGTGCATTTCAATAGGCTATTCTTACTAGGTATTACCGAGTATTATAATTAATCACAGTTTGGAAGTTCATTTCTATTTCTCTTAACAATTATGTATAGAATTGGCACGAGCCAAGTCATTTTTTAGGGAAGCCTATTACTAAGCTTCCGCTGTTCGTCCGTCTGTCTGTCTGTCAGCGGTCTGTATCTCATGATTCGTAATAGATGGAAAGTTTAAATTTTCACAGAGTGTGTACCACATTTCTATTGTCGCAATAACAATAATTTAAAAAAAATTTAATTAACGTCAAAAATTAAACGGAGTTTCATACATGAAATCTGTTTTTTAATATGATATCCGAAAAAGTATGCAATACATTACAAATATATACATATATTCAGTAACATTGAAGCAAAATCTATCATATAGAATTTGCTATATTCAAATTTTATGCACAATTCGATTAAATCTGCGAAAGTTTTTAGATTAAGTGTCCACAACAAACGCGTGCAAAGATTTGCTAACGCTCACAAATTCATGGTATTAGAGGCCTGCACAAGCACACACTAAGTATTGTTAACAGTCGGCAATCACACTTTACATACACTTTGAAAACCAGTCATGTATGAGTATGTTATTGAAACGATCCTTTCAACTATTTTTTTTTTTCTTATTCGCTTGGCGAACTCATTGAGTCCAAGGTAGGATATCATCCGACGACTCTTGTCTTCTATTATGATTACCTATCACACTGTTATGAAAATACATAGTAAAAGTACATGTAAAGCAATGGCCATGTTGACAGTCATGGTGTTCCCTAATCGTTTCACACTATGTTAATCAGAATAGTTAATCAATGTAGAAAATAGTGGTAATTGTTGCACGTCATTTGACTGTCATAGTGACTCACAACCGTTTAATCTACGCCAATCTCCCATTATCCATAATGAGGACAATTTGTCAATTGGTTTAAATGCACCTTTAGTTCGATAATCAATGTCGTTTCTTGCCTTGCCATCGGAATTGTGTGCATCACTATAATTGTTTTGAGTATGTGATTTTGCAGTGATTTGATAGCCCTGCACAAGTGCACACTACTGTGGTGTCCACTATGAAATCGACTCATGTCTCATGACTCTTTTTATTCCATGCCTCCATTTACATTGCCGACATCAGTATATACTCATAAATGTGTACTCAAATTTAATACACAACATAATAATGGAGATATCAAAAGAGGGTTACAACTTTTTGCTATATTCATTCTGAGTGCTTTGTTCCTTTACACTCGGATTTTCGAAATAAAACGATGAATGTAGTAAAAAGGAATAAAATGAAGTGGAAGAAGAAAAAAGAAAACGAGAAAAGAAAAGATTGAATGAAATTTAAATGAGTTTTTTGTTAGTTGTACCATAAATATACATAGTACAATGATTAAAGCAATCAATGAATATAGCAAAACATGCATTCATACTGTTTTAAATGTATTGCAGCATGCATGTCTAATTCGCTTTGTAATTAATCATTGTGATGGTGCAGACATTTGTGATTATTGATACAGATGCCGTGTGGGACATGATTAGTATGAAAGAGAAAGAGGGTATTACTATTTGTTTATTGTACACTAAAGAACCGCACGGATATCTTCAAAGTGGTAATGTATGGATACGCTCTGAAAATGAATGCATATTGTGCCGTCCTCATTTGAAACGATAACTAGTGTATGGTGTACAATATTTAGTGGAAATTTATGGTAATCGTATTCATATTAGTAAATATTTACATATTGGGTTCTACTAAGTACACAGCTAAAAAGAAAATTAAGAAATCAATATCAGGTATTCCTTAGTTCATAATCAAATGATTCCCAAAGTCACATTAGTGAAAAATAATATTAATCTGCATTTACTTTTGCTGGAGAACAACAAAGTTTTCATCCTCTGGGGAGTGAGTACAGTGTGTATCTGTTCAGTACAGATGCAACACTGCATAGTATTCGTTATTCGGTTAATTAGGATGTATTTCTGTATTCTAATTATGTATATTCGCTGCTTATTGTATGTTATGTGTAGAATACAAAAAATATAGAGTACTAGTGTAGAGTAATGAAATGAAGGAATGCGAATGGTTCCGTGCAGGGCTCTTGTGTATACCACATATATATATATGAGCGCGATACCATAAATGTGGATAATGAAACGACTTAACTTTTTTCCCAATATACATCGAATTTTGTATACTCTTCACTTAGTGAATAGTCTTATAAGTTTGTCATGAAGTTTGTAATGCAAAGGAGGAGACATCGTAGACCACATAAAGTATATATATTCTTGATCAGTGCAACGAGAGGAATTGATGTAGCCGTATCCGTCTGTCCGTCTGTCTGTCTATCTATCTGTATGTATGCAAAATAGTCCCTCAGTTTTTGAGCTAGAGAGCTGGAATTTTGTACGAAGCTTTCCTTTTTAACACACAAAGCATATTTCTCGGAATCAGCCGAATCCGAACACAGGGAGAGGTACCTCCCATACAAACCCCAAGGTCAAATTAATGCTCTTATTAAAAAAACTTTTATTTATAGTTCGATCGAACTGAAATTTAAATAAATAAGTTCCTGGTCCATATTCACCAACCATGTATATTTCATGACCCTAGTGCTACCAGGAGTGGTACCTGCCATACAAACCCTCATTAAATGACAAACTTTTGAAGAGTGCCACTCAAACTGTGTTCTCTGTTAATACTTAAACTGTAACAGAAAGGAAAAATGTTTTCTAGCGGATGCGTGAAGAGTATAACATCTTCGGTATAGTCGAAGATACCCTTCTTTCTGGTTTTACTTTGTGAAAGGTATAAACATGAATATGATATGATATGATACACAAGACATCATAAAAGCCCAAAGACAGATTATTTTACCAACTTGTTACATCATTTACTTGCTATCAAATCAATGGATAGTCAGTCTTATGGCTTTAAGGCTACTACAACTTATAATACTAATATACTTATGATAATAAAATATATGTAAATCTTATTTAATAATAATCATAATAATATTATAGGCGAACGTCCGTTCCGATGCCATATGTGCGGCAAGACATTCTCACGCTCAACGATCCTTAAGGCGCATGAGAAAACTCATTTTCCCAAATATGTGCGCAAATTTCTGTCACCCAGCCCAGTCGATACAAAGGATGAGCTGCCGCAATAGTGAACCGATCTTAGTTTATTATTAAATTATTATTATTACTATTATTACTATTACAACAACAATTACACCATGCAGGATAATAATAATCTTAATAATAATATATCATATAATAATTATAATAATAACAATAATTTATACAACAACAGTAATAACAACAACACTAACAACAGCAGCAACAACAACAACAACAGCAACAACAACAGCAACAAAAATAACAATAATCGTAATCATAATCATCATTATAATTGATGATTATACATAGGAGAAAATACTTATGTTATGTACAATACATACATACAAACATACATACATAATGATATGAAACATGAACCAATAAATTTTAAGAAACTTTGAAAACAAAACAAAATGATAAAATGATGAAAACAGCAAAACAAAATCAGTACACACACACACACATGCAATCATATGTGTATGTGTTACTTTAAAAAACCAAAATTATCAGCTTTCGACTCAAAAATTAAGAGAAAAATGAAAAATATAAAAATATCAATAAAAACAAAAAACACACAATTAAATTAAATAATTTGTGGTTTGTTAAAATCTCAATAAATATAACAACAACAACAGCAAGATAAATTTATTTAATAGAAAGAAAAGAAAAAAAAAAATGAAGATTTTTTTTTTATTCAATTCAATAATTTAAAAGAAAATAACAAACAATTTTGATATGCAAAAAGTTTCAATGAAAACAAAAATAAACAGCAAAAATGAAGAGTGATGAAAAGAGAGGCAAAGAGAGACAAAGTGGGAGAGGGAAAGAGAGAGGGATAGAGAGAAAGAAAGGGAAATCTATCTAACTCTTTTCTTTATTTTTATTATTATTATTATAATTTTTTTTTTTTTTTTTCTAAATATTATATTATAAAATTAATTATTTTATTAACTTAGATATTTTTCTGTTTTTTTTTTTTTTTTTTTTTAAATAATTTACACAAAACTAAATAAAAAAAATAATAATCATAAAACAAATACAAACAAAAACAAAACACTTAAGAAAGTGAACAAGATTAAGAGGAGAAAAATGAATAGAAGAAAGAAGAAAGAAGAAAGAAGCAAAAAGAAAATTATGAAAGGAAAGTGTGAAATGTGAAATAAAAAAATATATAAGTAAAAGGCCAAGAGAAGCAGGAATATATTTTACTATTATTAAAAAGAAAACAAAACAAAACAAATGAAAAGAAAAGAAAAGAAAAGGAAATAAACTATTATTATTATTATTATTACACTATTATTATTATTATTTTATATAATAAAACATATATAAACTATTATAGCATAGAAGAGAAAACAAAAACGAAAGGAAAACACAACACAACAAAGGAAAACAAAACAGAAAAGAAAGAGAAAGAGAAAGAGAAAGAGAAATAGAAAAAGAATGAATAGAAAGCGAATAGAAACCCAATTTCGAAATGGAAGGACAAAGATATTGAAAATGTTATTGGAAATTTGAAAGGAAATTAAAAGAAAAGAAAATGAAAACACAAACACAAACAATTTAAAACAAACTAAGCGAAACAAACTTAAACTTAAGAAATTAAATTTAAAAGAAAACAAAAAAAACAAAAAATAAAATAAAAGAACAGTGAACACACGTGATGTAATCTTATTAGCAACTAAACAGACTTAGAAAGAAAAACAAAAATAAAATAAATAAATAAAAAAGAAAAAACGAGAATAAAAAAACATACAGACATACTACAAGCAAAACAAACAAATAAACAGACAGACGAAAACGAGGAGAACGAGCGACAAAGCGACAAATTACAATAGAATGTAAAGCAAGCAGCCAACAATCTGTTAATTAGAAATTGAAAATTTGATACAAATAAATTCCAATTCAAATAAAAATTGCAATGAAATTGAAGCAGATGAATGGAATAGAATGAGATGCATTAGATGTAACGGAAAGCAAAGGAAAGGAATGAAATGGAATGGAATGGAATGGAACATGATAGGATAGTGCAGTATAGGATGCTTGAGATAGAGTGACCATATATTTATATTATTATTATTATTATTAATAAGTATGTTTTTGTTTTTTTCTTTGGAATATATTGAATTTAAAGAAACCAAACAAAAGAAAAAGAATAAATGAAATACTATACTTAATAGAAGAGATAAATAATATATAAAATTATTATATAAAAGACAAACAAAATGAAAAGAAAAGCGCAATTAAAACACTTTTTCGCCTTGTTGTTGTCCTTGGTCCCATCATCATCATCATCATCATCATCATCACCACCACCACCACCATTATCATCACCATAAGTACAGTTTCCCCAACTGATTCCCTTTACTTTTCTTCTACATACATACATATATCATTTCTATATAATTTCTATTCTATTTTCTATTTTCTTTAATTTAATTGAATATTCTTATAAAATATTCTGCTCTCATATAACAAATAAAAAATAGACTTAAATATACAACCAAACACAACACATCAGAGAAAGAAGCAAAGAGACAACAAAACACAAACACTTTTTTAAGGATCAGATCAGATCAGATCAGTGGTTAAGTTACATTAAAATAAGGCAGCCTTATGAAGCAAATTCAAATTAAAAAAACAAAAAAAAAACAAAAAACAAATGATAATTAATACTACATATTGATTAAAGTAGTATGTAGGTATAAGGTACAGTTGAGTTCAGTTCAATTCAGTTCAGTTCAATTCAGTTCAATTCAATTCAGTTCGTTTCATTTCAGTTCGTTTCAGTTCAGTTCGGTTCAGTACAGTTAAGTGTGCATTTCAGTTAAAATGAATTGAAGTGAATTGAATTGAATTGAATTGAATTGACAACAAAACTAACTAACTAACTAACTAACTACATACAATAAAACATAAAATTGTACTGAATTTTTTATTTTGATATATACAGAATTACCATATATAAATAAATAAATAAATAAATACACTTATATACAGAAGAACTATCTTAATATACAATATACAAGGATAATTATTTTTAACAATAGAATTGTTTTTCATTTTTTTTTTACAACAACATAACTTAACATATTTATACACAATAAAGACCACAAATAATTAACAATAGTTACAACAACAACAAAATGATAATAGCAAATCGAAACAAATCAAAGTGAAACTAAAACTGAAACTAATAAAAATAATGAAACTGATTTTAATAAAACTGATACAAAACTGATACAAAACTGATACAAAACTGATACAAAACTGAAAGAAAATAGCTCAAATGACAATAGCCCAATTTATTTTATTAAAACTAAACTACATAAATACATACATACATACATACATACATACATGTTCGTTTAATTGTTTGTTTATTTACTTACATAATTAATTATTTAATTAATTTGTTTGTTTGTTGGTTGGTTTCCTTTGTTTGTTTTTTTTTTTTTTTTTTTTTTTTGTTACCTAATAATAGAATTTATAGATTAAAAACATACAAACAGATATTTATTAGATCTTTATATACATACAAACATACATACATATATATTATAAACATACATACATATCCAGATATATACATCCATAAATACATAGTTGCTGCATCAATGTTTGATGTTCTTTTGATTTCCTTTATTACATTTATAGGAAATTTGTAATTATTCTCACTATTATTATTATTATTTAATAGAAATATCATCATCTTACCACTCTCCCTCAATCCTTCCTTCCATCATAACCTCACAAATCTCCTCTCCTATCATCAAATCTCCTCAGCTCAGTTCAGCTTAGCTCAGCTCAGCTCAGCTCTCCTGTCATTGACAACAAGATTTTGTTGTAACAAAAGTCTTCATTTTACTTAATCCTGAAGAAGAATCAAGAATGACTTTTGTTTCAAATCAACAACAATAACAAAATTTTTAGATACTGATCAGAAGAGATACATTGATAGTAGATACATCCATACATACATACATACATACATCTAAAAATTAATGATCCCCTTATATCGAAAGAGAACATTATTCACACAGAAGAACAAGTGGAAAAAGAAGACGACGAAAATCAACAAAAATTTTGACCGATGACTAAAACTTTCAAACAACAAGGAAACAAACAAGGACATATGAAAAGCAAACTAAACTAAATTAAACTAAACTAATCTAAACGAAACAAAACGAAACTTAAAACAAGACATGACAATTTCTTAAAGAGAATATTAACACAACAACAACAACAGAAACATGAAACAACAAAAAAAAAAAAAAAAAAAAAAATTTAAAGGCTAAAATAAAACAAAACAAAGAAAAAGAAGATAATGAAAGCAAAAAAAAAAAAAAAATATGAGAAATTTATGAAAATGGAAATTAAATAAAAAAACGAAATGGAAAGTAAAAACAAATGATCTTATCATAAATGACAGAATAGAGAACAGAAAGCAGAACACAAGAAAGCAACATTTAAACTGCAATTAAAATTAATTAAAAAGAAGAAGAAGAAAAAATATAAATTATATATACAGAAATACATAGAGAATATCTGTGATCTTAACGATATTTATATAGAATGATAAAACAAAACAAAAAATATAAAAGAAAACAAAACAAAACAAAAAAAAAAAAAAAAAAAAAAAGAAGATTAAACAAACAAAAACAAATTAAAGAATCAAGAAAACAAAAACAAAAAAACCAGCTGTAAATTAATTTATAAAAAAAATTAAAAGCAAAAACAAAGAAATAAACACAAAAAAGAAATTGTATATTTAAACTAAAACAAAAAGAAAAAATAATAACAATTTACTTGTAATTAATTTTATGAAGAGCAACACACACACAATATTTATTTCTTTAAATTTTCCAAATTTTCATAATTTTCATCTGTTTAATAAGGTATAAATTTAATTTTTTTAATTTTGATTTCAATTACTTTAATATTTTTTTTTTTTTTTGTTTTTTCTTTCTTGTTTAATTCAGTTTTTGTATAAAAAATATCCAAGTGCATCTGTAAAACTATAAAAAAGAAAATGGAAAAAAATGAAACACATTTAAAACTGATTATTTGATTGATTAAATCAAATAATTTCATTTTAATAAACATGCGTTATATACAGTGATGGCGATAATAATAATGACATTAGTCATTATCCGTCAATTTTCTTAGTCAAAATGTTCGGAAATCCTTTTAAATTTTATAAAACTTTCATTCATCGCATCATGATGAAATCTGGAAACTATAAAAATAAATGTTTCGATATCTTTCCTAAGGTCCTTTTAAAAGGTCATCATATCAATTGTCAGTTCAGTTTCTCGCTTCATTTCAGTTCTGTTCGGAAAAATATATAATTCTATTCGATCCATTCATTACCAACTGTTCTCCTCAGTTCTTTTTACAGCCCTGTAGAGAGAGAGTACACGTTTTCACCACATACATAAGAATGTATGCATTTTCAAGAGAACTCATGTGATCGAATGGACTAGTGGCTTGGTTACACAGAAGTAAACATCTACAACTACGTGGTAGGCAATTAAAAATAAAAGCCGAATCCGAGTTACTGACTTATTGTGAATATCTGTACTGCAGTAAGTGACTCGCACTGTGTAACCAAGCCACTAGTCCAATCGATGACATACTTATATTTACACTTAGAAATTGAAAGTGAAAAAAAACAAATGTACAGATCTGTCTATCCATATCATCAGTTCTCAGTCTCCGTTTCAGCGTATAACTTTCCCATGATGGATAGAAAATTCACAGTTTGCCTTGAACTTAAACTGAACTGACGGCTGATAATGAGTATTTCTCATATAAATCGAAAATCAAATTCAATTTTCGTAAATAATAATAATTTTTTTTTCATTATATAATGAATTGAGTATTCAATATTTTGTATTTTTATATTCAAGTACAAATCTACAACAGTAAATAAATGTAACATATGTAAACATATGACCATCACTGTATGAAATTTTATAAATATGTTATTTCCCCATTATACATACATAGTTTTTGGATCAGAATAACTACAACACTATCTATTCAAAGGATGCTCAATTTATTTCTCTATTTTGACTTAACTTTCAATTCAATTTCGTTACAATTCCTTCCTTAAACCATAATTCAGTTCATTTAATTCACTGAACACCGCCACTTGGACCCCACTATTCTACTTCATGATATGGAATGATCCAATCATAATCTAAGAGAGGGTGTAACTCAGTCTCAGCGGATACCAGTAGATAAGTAGACAATGTCTTTACCATATGCTGCATAAATCTATAAATGATCTCACAATTCAGCGAACAGTCTGCCGTTGGTTAGATTACAGTAAAAGCAGTGACAAGAATTGCATATGCATTGCAGCAATGAGCTTCAGCACTATAAAAGTATCTTATTTAAAAATTAGATCTGTACTATGATGATGATTTAAACATAAAACCAAAAAATTATTCGTAAACTTTCGTTACATGTTCACATATTTTAGTGACTTGATTTATTGTAATATTAATATTTTGTCGGACCACCTTTGACTTTATTAACAGTTTCCAAGCGACGACGCTTATTTTTTAACAGTTCATCTGTGTCATTAGCTAACATTTTCTCCCATTCATGATTTTTGACTGCTTTCATTGACTCCTTCGATTTCATTCAGGTGTTCCTTATTCTTCTAATCTAGTAAATCCCATATATGCTCTATATGAGTTAAATCTGATAACTGGGGTGTCATTTTCAGGTGCTTACAGTAGTAAAGTCGCCATTTGCGCACGACATATGATGCACATTACAATAATTAAATCCTATCGGTGATGCACTGCAGTTGGCCGATTCAAGAGATAGACATATGTTCACCACAAACCTTCATGGTACCACCTCCATATTGAATTATTAGTATAACATTTTTCTGATTCATTTCCTTTCGCCAAACTTTTGGAGGGCAATCCGCTCCAAACACATTGGATATCGATCGATTCATCACTGAATAAAACATTATTCAAAAAAAAAAATCTAGTTCACTTACTATTGTCCAACCTCTTCTTTTTATTGTTCTTCGAAATGAACGGTTTTTGCCGTGCAATCTTGTCATGATAACAGCTGAATGCAAGCACTTGCTTATAGTTTGAGTTTAGTTTAGTTTTGTGAACATTCTTACAGTTCATTGTGTGTCTTTGTGGACGCAATTTGAACCACAGATGATACTATTTGACGCGCTCCTCTCCTGCTGTTAATATTTGACGCCTTCCAGCATACTGTCGAGTGCGCTTTACCAATCATGTTTACTTGTTTTCCAAATACATTGTATCGATTAATTCACACATATCATGAGATAAATCAGCAATCCGACCGAATTTTGTCCGAATCCAAGACACTACAATTTGAATATGACATTAAAACGATGCCAAATGACAAGAATTACTGATGCCATTGCATGTTCAACGAAACGGGTTCCTTCACCGTACATAACATATGATGTTTGAAAAATAAATAAATTGATTGAGAATCCTTTGAGTACAACATATTCAGTATACTAGTAGATGATATTCTCTACATCTTCTTGTATTGTTTATATTTTTGAAATTTAAATTCAATAGTGACAATCTATTCAATAGTTAAATCAACCAACAATCACTAAAAATCACTAAATTTTGTTTTCTTTAAGTGAAAAAGTGTTTTAAGCTTTTCTTATTTATTTATTTATATTTTATATTATTATTATTATTATTATTATTATTATTATTATTATTATTATCATTATTATTATTATTATTATTATAATTTCTTGTTTTTTGGTTTCTTTAAACAAAACAAAACAAACCAAGAAAATAATTGAAAACATATATAAAAATTACACACACACACACACACACACACACCCACATACAAAACATACTTACTTACTTTACTTACTACAAAACACATCTATGTAAATGCTGTTTGACACTGCACTTTGATATATAAAGAAAAGAAAAGAATATTATGAGAATAATTGAGAATTGAAAAAAATCTTTCTTTCTTTTAGTTTTTAAGTTGAAATTTTGCTAAATAAAATTATTTATTTTTTTTTTTTTTTTCATTATTATAATTTCTAACAAAAACAAACAAAAAAAAAAGCGTTTGAAAAGCGTTGCGCAAGTCATCAAACATTAGAAAACAACTCAACTTAAATAAACAAATCGATCTCAAAATTATGAAAAAGAAAAAGAAAACAAAAGAAATGCAAAAACAAAACAAAAATAATACAAAAAAAAAAAAAAAAAAACCAAAAAAATTATGAAAAGAATAAAAATAAAATAAGTTGAGTTGAGTTGAAATGAAATGAAAGTTTTATAAGGGAGTACAAAGTTAATAATATAATAATGAAAGGAAATAGAAAATAAAGTATTTTTGTATATAAAAATAATATGCATAATAACAATGATCATATAATAAAATAATATTAATTAAAAATTAAATAAATAGAAGAAGCAAAAATGTTTGGCAAAATTCTAAATTCTAAATTTTTACACGAAAAAATCGTCAATGACGATCGATTTATGACGATCATCATGCAAAACAAAAAAAAAACACAAAACAAAAAATGCACAAACCAACAATCTTTGGCTTGAAAACCCCCCTTTTGGATTTAACAATTTGGCTGTGATAGTTTAAAAACAAAATGAAAAACAAAAAAAAAAAACCAACAAGAAAATGATAAAAATTAACGAAAATAATAGAATATATAATACTTATAATAATAATGATCATAATGATGATTATGAATATAAATCTAAATAAATGAAATACTAAATTAATTAACATAAATACAAAAGAAACAAAAACAAAAAAAAAATTAGTAAGAACAAAACCAAAATTTATTAATTGAATATTTAGGCAAAATTTTTTTAGATTTTCATTTGTTTTTCTTCTTTAATTAATTTTTTTTTTTTTTTGTTTTAATCTATTTAAAATTATTTGACAATTTTGTTGTTAGCTTGTTTTTAGGCATCAGTATTATGTAATATTACACTTATCTATCTAATATATACTTATCTATTGGAACAAACACAAACGCGTGCATCGCATCTAAACAGATTCAATTCTTTGAACATTTTGTGATGTTATAAAATTGATGGAAAATCTTTCAAAAACAAACAAAGAAACAAACATAAAGAAAAGAAAATTAAAGACAATTTTATTAAACATATATAATATTAATAATAATAATGATCTAGTTCAAGTAGAAGAAGCAACAACAAAGGAAACAAAATTAAATATTTAGGACAATTTGGAAACAAAAAAATTTAAAGAAAAAAAAAAAAAAAGAAAACAAAATTGTGATTTTCGGCCTTTTAGAAACAAAATTTTATAATTAACAATTAAATAAATGAAATATTATAAAAATAAGTAAAAGCATAAAATTTAATCATAATCATAATCATAATCATAATAATAATAATTAATATAAAAAATAATAAATAATAAAATAAATTGAATTGAATTGAATGAAAAAAAAAAAGTGATAAATAATAATAAAAAAAAAAAAAAATTATACAAAAATACTAAATGAAACGAAACGAAAATGATGGATATTTATACAAAATAAATCCAGAAACTTTACTCTCTAAACAACAACAACAACAACAACAACAACAACATCAAAACAAAATTAAGCAAGCAAAGTGCGCATTTATTTATAATAAAATAAATGAAAGAAAATTAAAACATTCCATTCAACAACAATTAATTTGAATTGATTCTATTTGAAAATGAAAAACTTAATAAAATTGTTATTATTTTATTTCTTTTATATATTTCTTTGACATCAGAGAACACAAAACAAAAATGCGCACTAAAACGCTTGCGCTTGCGCACGCCAACAAAATAAATAAAATCTTCAACGCATTAATATAATAATAATAATTTCATAAATTTAATATAAAAAAAATAAAAAATATTATAAAAATATTTACATCAAATGGTATGAAATGAAATTTACAATATTAACTATGAAGGAGGAGTGTCCCAAAATTCACGAAAGATAAAGATAATCGCATAAATTTCAAGCCACCAACAACTGATTAACCCACAGGCACTTAAATTTTTTGTTTTATATTCTCTTCCCTGTTAACTTTAAGAAATTCTATTCATCTCTTTTAATTTGTACATTTAAAACAATAACATGGTTTTATAGTGTTTTGGAGATTCTGTATTGTACTCTTATTTTCAACTATAGCATTGGATTTTTAAGCTGAACATAAATATTTATACGACACTTAGACTTAGATTTAAGGCTAGCCTTAAGAATGACACCACCGTGTGTGTATGCCTTTCCTAACTCAAACAATCTCCTTCTCATTGAGTTAACCAAACTTGCTAAGAGTTCTTTGTCCAACTTGTGTCATTCGTCCCACACTGTCATAGGTATATCTTATTATCGGCATACACACGCCTGGCAAGTATGCCGCAGAGATTTTCAATTGGATTTAAGTCAGGTGAACAGGCTGGTTAATCCATAACATTAACGGAGCACAGCATGCTTCCAAAAATGATCTCGTTTGCTGCTTGTATGAATTCGTGCGTTATCATGCGTAAAAATATGAGGACTTTCATACTCAGAACTATTCATTCTTAAGCTTAAGAAGCTCATTTTCAGACTATGACTTTTCGAAAAAGCGCCCCAAACATTTACAGAGCCACCAGCAAAATTTCTCTAGGAAAATACGAAAGATTCCTTCCTTAAACTAAATAGCTTCGTTATCCATCATTTTCATCAAAATTGAATTTCTTTTCATCAAAAAAGATCACCTGTTTGCAAAAAAAAATTCTTCTAATGCATCTAAACTGTACAGTTAAAACATTCTTACTGAGTTCCAGGAAGTGTGTAAGTTATTCAAAGCAAATTGGCACCAACTTCTTCATCACAGCTCTGACTCTGTGTTCAGGCACGCTACACGGACATACGCGATATTGGGGTACCGCTTGGCTACATGGCACAGTTGAATTGTTTGCTTTGTTCCAAATGCGACAACTTTGGCTAACGTCCAGAACTTCTATGGTGATAGCGCACCGCTTCTTATAGTAGCACACTTTTTCACGTTTTCACTCATTCTTCTTTGTTTCTTCTATTTTTATATGGAGTGAAAGTCATATATTTTGAGTTGTTTTAGAAAGTCGAGTGTGATTAAAGTCAAATTTTATAAGTGTCGCATAAATACTTATGTTCATCTCATTATGTTAACTAAACATTTTTGAATAACCTTGAACCAATCAAACTACAATGAATTGATTGAATAGGAACAAATACTGAAACTACAAAATAAACTATTGATTGAGCAACGAATTGTATGGATTAAACCAATCCAATTTTATACTATTGCACGGCGCGCGTGAAAAAAACACATGCATTTAGAGCTGTGAAATTAAAATTTTTCTTAACATTTGCACAATATAATTTGGGCCAAATGAGAAAATCTTAAAAAAAAAAATCGTAGAAATCTATCTATATCTGGACAACAACGGCACTTAAGGGGTCCAAATGTAACAAAGAACTTGGCTGATGACTCCATGAGTAGAAAAAAAAATTAAAATTATTAATATGAGTTCAGCCGTTCGCGAATTTAGCGCCGTCATACGTTCATTTATTCCATTTATTAGATTCACCAGAAATCTAATATATCCTTTCCTCCATGGTAATTAGATGGTTATACCATCAAACCATGAATCCACCAATCAATCAGTTTATATACAATATAAAAAAATATAAAATCAATTATTTTTAAATTTTTGCTGGATCTTGAGTGACTTTTGTGACACACTGTTATAATATAAATTTTAATAATAATAATAATAATAAATAAATAAATAAATAAATAATTTCTTGTGACCTTTATTTTGCTGTCGTCGTCGTCATTTGTTTATAATATTATATACTACTATAAAAGTAAATGAAAAATATTACTAATAATAATACTAAAAACAAAAAAAAACAAAAGCAGGAAAATTTATTATATAACAAAAAGAAAATTAATATAAAATAATATATATACATATGACATATTCAAAAAAAAAAAAACAAAAGAAAACAGAAATTATAATTAAATTTGTTTATTATTATAATTTCTTATTATTATGATTGATTTTTTTTTTTTTTTTTTTTTGTCTAAATCTAAGCAAAACATAAAATGAAATGATGATGATGTTATTAATATTTTTTTAGTTAAGCTTTTTTAGCTCTATGAATTATTAAACTTAAACGATAAAAACATGTAATTTCTATATACATATACATATACATATACCTATATGCATATATATATATATAGATATATATAAATTTTATTATTATTATGATTATTATTTTTGATTATCTTGTTTATATATATACAGACACACACACACACACACACACACACACGAAAAAGAAAACAAAAACAAACAGGAAGAAAATGAATTAATCTTTAATATTAAAATTTAATATGAATTTTTTTTTTTTTTATTATATTTTCACTTACACACACACCTACACACAATGAATTTGTAATGTTATATGAAAGAGAAAATAAAGAAAATAATAAATATCATTAAGAGAAAATTAAATTTTAGTAAAACAAAAACAATGATGTTATTTCAACCATAAAAATATTTAAAAAAAAAATAAAAACTATTCAAAAAAAAAAAAATTAAAAAAACAAAAGAACAAAAAATACAATATTTTTCGGTTAAATTTTTTTGGTTTTATTTGCTTCATTTTTTTCATAAACTCTCATCAATCAAACAATCAATCAATCAAACAATCAATCAATCATTCAAATCAAATCAAGTTGAATTCATTGTGTTGGAAATTTTTTAAATTCTTCTATTTTTCGAATATTAAAATTTATTATTCATATATTGCACACACACACACACCCACACACGCATACTATTATATACTACATAGATACATACGACATATTATACATATACATACATTTATTTATACATACATACATACATACATATATACATATTTTAATTATTAATATATATATTTTTTTTTAGTTTAATGAGTTTTTTATATATTTAAGTTGATCATATAGTTCCTTATTTTGGTTCCCCGCGCGCAGCTCGTGTAAGCTCGTTTTTATTTTTATTTTAATATTTAATTTAATCATTCTAATTTTTTTTTTTTTTTCTTTGTTTATAAAAATTCCAACATGAAACAAGAAAATGAACAATGAAAGAAAAGAAAATAAATTTTATACGCCATTTTGTGTTTTTTTTTTTATTATTATTTTTTTTTCCATTTGTTTTATCGTCATAATTTTTAATTCTTCTTCTTCTTTATGTTTGCCATAAGACAAGACCCCATGAAACAACATGAAAACATTAACTTTTTCTCAACCCGAAACTTACATACCTTTCACATTTTCAATGGTAAAAATTAGGAGAAGGGCGGCCTGTTTGCAATTTGGGTATAATATGATATTGGACATATCAATGCCATTTTGAAAATATAGATACTTAGTAAGGTCTTTCTGTTTCGATTACTTAAGAATATCCTCAAATTTCTGAATTCAATATATTACAATTTATACTCTTATATTGGTCCGATCGTCTAACTTGGATATGTTGTATTAATTGTCTGTCTGGTTATTTACAAACTTTGGAAAGATTCATACAAAATTAAGATTATTGTTAATAGCGGCAACCTCTTCCAGTATTAATTATTATTCCTTGGCATATAAACAAATAGCCAGACAAAGGCGCAACATTGCCATATGCCAAGGGCTCCCGAGCAATTGTCAATCGTAAAAAACAAACTAATTCGCTTATATTGGGTTACAAGATATCAAATATACAGATGTTTCTACAATTCTTTTGTATGTTAGGGGTCTTGAAACTCAAACACAGATACTATGACTAAATGGACATGTCTTGTTGTCTTACTGATCATTACTTGTAAAGTCTGTGACTCGTTGTTAGACTTGATAGTGATAATACCTTATCATAATATAACATGTGTAAATGTAAATATAAAGGTCGAAGAATAGTCCAGAGATCCACTATATATGCCATCATAAACCAATTAAATAATATAACAATGATAGACTTTGATATTGGATTAAGTTTTAAAGAAATATTTCAAGCTTACAAACTACCAGTTCCAAAATATAAAATATACGTGTACATGTGAGATTCGAATAGAACTTATGTAGAACTACTTGAGTACTTGAGATTTTAAATACTTGTATTTGTTCCAAACTACTAACACTAAGTTACATGCCTTGCCAGAATTACAAATGTCGGAGACATTTATTAAGGAATTCTGAGACATTCTTGATTATAAACATTTGCAATCAATTAGATTATTGTATTACATAAGAAAGACACTCGCGAAGGAATTTCATAGACTTTAAATTTATCAGAAATACTTTATCTCTACTGGTATTTGTGTATTTTATTGTACCGGATAGGTTCTTGGCTAGAAATACTATGACAATTATACGTATTTCGTATCTGATTCTAGTTTTTATGACACTCTAATATTAAGAATATTTCTGTCCTATTTGAAAGTTGTAAAGAAGAATATTATCCAGACCGAGACTTGATTTAATGAATAAATTTTGACCCCGGTTGAAAAATAACTCTTACAACAATAACCAAAACCAAACGAGTTGAATGGATAGACTAAGGCGAAATATTGTACAAAACTCTTACTCTAAAAACTCGTTTGACTTAGTGTGAGAAAAAAAGAAGAAGAATAGAATGAATTTCAAAATTGTTCATTGACTGTCAATCTCACATTTACAATATCAATTTCGTTGTATTTTGGTGATGGAAACCTGCTATGCTACTAAGAAACATACACCTAAAACAGAATAAAAAGGAAATTCTATTACTACTCAAACAATCAGTTAAGCGGATAATTCGAACTATTTTTAATACTGTCTTGGTTCTACTTATTAACAACTCACTTACTCGAACCAAAACAACTGTGTGTTGTTTGTATTTGTTCCATGAGTTTTTGATTGTCACTGACTATTCTACTACTCTGAGTGCCGATTTATTTGAGTGGATCAATGCAGACCTATATTATTTATCATCTCCCATGTGACAGCCGGACACGTCATCTCGTGACACACTTCTGTGATGATTTGGGTAGTTTGGGATATCTTGCACTGTTCATTGATTCTTCTGAATTAATCCATAGGTAAAAGGTGATTTCTGAGGCCAACTAAACTGCTGCGGCAAGTGGTCTGTATAACCAAATACATACATATAACGTTGTCAGGAACTTAGATTGGTCTCTTTGCCGAATAACAACTCGACAATCAGACATTTAGCATAGACATCAAAAGTAGATCCTCATGATATATATCGGTATCTGTATCGATTTGTTTCGTTGTTTTGATCTGAATTACATATGTCATATTATCAAGTATTAGGATAATACTTACCAATAAGCTTCACTACGTGTATAATCTTTGTGAAAGGTATGAAGGACTGAAGAATATGGAATTTTTCTTAACAAATGAAAAATTAGTATTTATAATTTTCTATAGATTTCAATCAATCAGCTTGCGAAAGATCTGCTAAAAATCTACGAAAGATATCACATCACATATCTTTATGTTATCTATCTATATTCAATTAATTGGAAAATCGAAGTACTTATTGGAATTTAGTAGGTATAACTTTTATTTTTTATATACACAATATTTTTTTGACAATTCATTCTTTTTTATAATATATTTTTTCAATTATTTCATTTAATTTAATTATTTTTATTATTATTTTTATATATAATTTTATATATAATATATATATATATATA